>VATE01000042.1:0-66774 GCA_008065195.1 Metschnikowia amazonensis | reverse complement strand
AAAAAAAAAAAAAAAACAAGAAGCGTCTAAGAGCCGTGACCGCAAAACTTCGATAGCCGACAATGACGTAATCTGTAGAGTTTGCACCTAATGACCCTCCCTTGTTGCAGAAATTGAAAATCAAGTTGAATGATTTGAGAGTTCAAATGAGAAAAAACAATTGAACGTAAGGTACTCAAAATCTATTGTGAAAAAATGGCTTCTCATCTCCCGTTTCAGAGTGTGTAGGGGGTGTAAGGGAGTAGTGCGCACAATGATCGAACAATGGAGGCGCATGGCCTAGAACGCCATAGCCGGCTGAGCGCACCCCTGCACTCGTTCTAAATGGCGTTCGACTAGCCCACACACATTGCCCTGCAGGTCCACACGGCAAGAGTTTTTCTATATTTAAAGCAGTGGTTTCGCACCCCCAGAGAGCTTTGAAATTGTCCCAATCCAACTTAAAGTTTGAGATACTCTGGAATATGACTTCATTGGTTGATTCACACTTCAAAACCTCATTGCCCCCACGTAAAAGGGCGAAGACTGATGAAGAGAAGGAGCAGCGTCGGGTGGAGAGGATTCTCCGCAACAGGAGAGCCGCTCATGCATCAAGAGAGAAGAAGAGAAAGCATGTGGAATACCTTGAGGCGTATGTCCTTGCCCTTGAGAGTAACATGCTGGTACTAGTGTCCAATATCCTGAAATTGAAGAACAGTGTACCTAAAGATTCCATGCCCTCGGATTTGGAGACCCCCGATGATTTGTCGGACCTTAAAGCTAAGATTCACTCGAATTTGAGCTGTTCTAGCAATGAATCAAGTGGTAATCCATCCGTGGATCTCTCTGACTCTTGTAACCAACTGACGCTTTCTTCTTTAAGTGATGAAACGGACGACAACGATCTTGCTTCGAAACTATCACTTGGTGCAGTCAAGGTTAAAATTGAGGAGTCTGACGACTTTCAGTTATCGAGTGTGCAACAACCACAAAGTTACTTTAACTACTTGAGTCCAGTTTCAATAAACTCCTCTCCGAACTCTCCTATTGATCTAACCATGAAGCAAGAACCAGTCTTTCCAGAAGTCTCGTCCTTCGCGAGCGAAGGCTTTACATTGTCAGCTATGTCGGGGCCCGAATACATGGCGCAAAATCCAGCAGAGATTTTGTCACCTGAGGTATCGGCCAATTGAGTTGTGTTTATGCGCCATTTGGTATGGCTGCAATCTTTTGTTAAAGTTCTCTGCTTGCTCCTGCCTTTCCACACTACTAGTGGCTTCCTGTAATGGACTTATTAAATTAATTTCTTACAGGAGAGTGGCATGAGTTTACAGCATAGAAGTAACTTTCACAGAAGGCACAAGTCGTTGACAGTTATCTGGTCAGCAGCACCAGTCGGACCCGATGTACATGACAATGTTCTAGCCGAACAAATCAAAGAAGAGAACGACTTTGACGTCTTAAGTTCTCACACGGATGGTTCCAACTCAACCCTATCAAACTATGATGTCACAGAAGCAGATGCCGATGGCGATGGTCTCGACATTAATGACTTTTTGTGCTTTTAATTCAATTCTATTAAGCCAAATTATTGGCAAGTTAATGTGGGTGGTGTTTCACACCAAATTATGAGTATCTTAAATTTACGAACGGAAGGATTGATTCGAAAATGAAAAGGATAAAAAAAAATAAAAAAAGAAGAGGGGATCTCTCGGTGTTTCACGAATTAGTGAATATTATTGGTGTGTCAAGAAGGCATGATGCTGTGAACACGAATTCAGAAAAAATCAAAAACCAAAAAAAAAAATCAAAAAAGTTAAAAAACCAAAAAAAAACCCCTTTAACGCATAATGAAGGTGCTTTTTTGATTGGTTTTGATTCCACATGTTTCTTGAATTTGCGACAGTGCATGCCCTGAGATGCTAATGTACATTCACAATTCACCTCGGTAACATGTTACCATTTGAAGTTACGGGCCGAATGGCGCTCCTGATTAGTTTTCGGTTGCAGCGACTACGGCGTGTGATTTGACGATTATATAACATCTTCCGAATACAACACAGTGAAGCAGTGCCATGTAGACTTCGGACTTATTAAATCACCACTTTAAATTTCTCAAGTCAGCATTGAATTTTGCCTGTTCTTCCTGAAATTTAATAATTTCCCCATGTGCCTTCTGCTTTGCAAAGTAAATTTTACAATCGCCGTTAACGCAATAGTCTCCATAGCCTGCACCTGGAATTCGCTGAAAAGTGGAGGAGCATACCGAACAGGCTTTGTCATAGTTGTAATAATTGGTTTCCTTGTCCTTACCAACCATCGAAAGATTGAGCACAAGTCCCATCTCATCCAGCTTACAATTTTTGCAAACTAATCTGGACTCCGGTTCGAGCTCCACTCCACACTGTGCACACTGTTTGCTGTGCATGATTTCGCTGATCTTTAAAATATCCCCTTTCTTAGACACATCCAGTTTTGTTGACTTTGGTAAGTCCGTGTACCACTCTTTGACGTTCACTCCCATCAAGTTGAAAATCCTCTCCAAAGGAGGTATCAACACCCGCGTAATGTAGTATTCATAGTCTAGTTCCATGGGATTATCTGTGTTAGTGGATGCAACGTACTGCTCGGGAGAAACACACCGGTCTTTGATTCTTTCTTTGGAAGAATCTTTCGTGACCAAATATGGAACTCTCTCTTTGTATTGCGGCTCGCTTCGGGGGTCCCTTTCAATGTTCTTCTTGGCTAACACAGCACCCGGTGGAAGATACTTTTCATTCTTGTATGTCCCGTAACGGACAATTTTTGCAAAACAAAAATCACTGACATTGACTCTATTAAGCAAGATTTTCCAGAACTGCTTCACAACATAGTCCTTGACTTTCGATAGGTTTTTGCTCTCGAATAGTATACGAAGACTCTTTCCAACTATTTTCAGTTGAGCGGGAACTCCATCTCGCCGAATCGTTTCTATACCCTTGGCCTCAAAGTATGGAATGATTTGCTTCTCATTTTCGTAACAATTGCCCACGTATCTTTTTTTGGCTAGTAGCACACATGGATGGTAAACTTTCTCAAACTTCAATTTCACTGGGTCTGGAAATGATTTTGTGACTTGATCGGCTAAGAGTCTTCCATGTTCAAAAGCATACTCTTTAGTTCTTCCTGGGAAGTAAACAAAGAGAGAATCTGTATCTCCATAAACGACCTTAGCGTTATATGGACTGGATTCGATTATTTCGATCGACTGAGTAAGGATCTCCCGACCTGTTGATACAATAGCATCAGCTATATCTGAATTAGGCATTCGCCCACTGAAAGAGGCAGATGTGTAGCCGTATGTAACGTTGGCTATCAACTTCAATGCAAGTTGTTTCGAGTTGAATAACTTGCCCAATTCCTTGTCGTCCTTGAATTGAGAAGCGACTGCCTTGATGTTGATTCTCGAATTGAGGATCTCTTGTAACATTCTGGACAAGATGGATTTGCGAAACTTTGACGTGGCAAAAACCAAGCCATTGGGAGATATATTAAGCCCATCGTTTTTTTGTAGAATGTCAATTAGGCCATGGGGGAGCGAGTGATGGGTCATATAGCCAATGGAGTTCCTCTTTTGCTTGAAGCCGTCCAATTTTCCAAGCAATGTAGAATAACAGTAATTGTAAGCAATCATGATCGAAGGATACAAGGATTGGAAATCCAAGACCACGAGTGGAGACTTGTAGAAACTGGAATCCGGCTCCATTATTAAAGGAACCACATCTAAAGCTCTCATGTTATGAACTTGCGTTTTGGACGGCGAGTTCAATAGTGTATTTTCAGGCTTGGCAATCCGTATAAGAATCGATTCCACTTTGAATTGAGATCCTCTGTAATAATTTGAGTAAAAGTCAACTCCTATGAGCCGTGACAGCTCAACATTTCGGATTACCAATTCTCGGTTTTCAATAATTTTGACGATAAAGTCTAGTTTGATTTTGAAGTAGTTAAACGCCATTAGAAGTTGGTTGAAGGAACAGCTTCGGATCCATGTTGAAACTTGATCATTCAGGATTTTTGGCACGCTTCGATGAAATATGTTGAAAATAACGCTTTCAAAAGAGTAGGATGTGAGCTTTAATTCGTCCCTCAACATTCTCCACACATTCATCATGTGCCTTCCATTGATCTTAATCTTTGATGTATGTCTGTAGCCCCATACATCCCCAAACTTTCCATTGCCCTTTAGACTAACTCTACTCAATCGTGGAAGGAGGTTCATGTCATAGGCGACTTGGAATCGTTCGCACAAGTAGCCCCAACTCAGTGAATTGACCTCATAGCCAGATAAAATGTCAGGATCATACAGGTCTAATGAAAGCACAAACTTGTCAACCATTTGTTTCTCTGACTCGCATATTATGATTTCCGTGTCTATGAGTTGAGCAACGCGGTGAACCATCTTATTCAACAGCGCACTCCCTTCCGAGTTGAAGAGTATCCTTGTTTTTGGATTTCCCGAGTCGTACATTCCGTTGGCATTGCTGAAATAGAAGATAATGAATGTGATGCTATCTTTATGTGGATTGGGCCTCATATTGTCTTTAGTGTTGACGTGCAACTCCATGCTGAGTAATGTCAAGTTGAGAAAGCCACTAGGTGCTCTAACGACGCTTTCGGACTTGAGGGAGTACTTAAAATTGTTTGTTCGTGTGATGGCTGGCTCTATCTGAGATCTGAATTTCTTGAACTTATACCTTTCCCGATTACGAACCTGTATAGCCCAGGTAGCAAGAGATTTCTTTGAAGGTGCCGATACTTGATATTGCCAAAGAGTTTGTCCTAGAGTCCTTGTGTACTCGGATGGGTCATAATGAAGATTTCCAATTCCATTTAATTCCACTTCAGGAATAGACTTTTCCGAGATAAGAGGGACAGGAATCACTTTGTTTGCGAAGATCAAGGGACTTGAGTGCATGTCTTCTAATCTATGATATGAAGGATCGGTATAAGCATGATCTAAGATCCCATTAACAGAAAGAGACGATGGCAAGAAGCGTTTTCCCAAAGACAGAGGCACAACCATCTCGAAAATATCATGGGGCATTTTGAGAAGATAATCGGACACTTGGCTCATGGCATCACCTGCGCTCGACCCCAAATCAGGCTCATCAGTTATTAACTTCCTTTTTCGCTGCGTCATTTGAAATATATCAATATCACCATCTTGTAATGCTAGAGTATGGCTAATGCTTTGTGGATTAGGTGATTTCATTTCACCCGATTGCGGAATTTCGGTTGGGGAATTTTCCAAGGGAATTTCATCTAAAAGACGAAATTCTTCTTTCTCCATTTCATTGTTGTTCTCACTTTGATCGACAAGGTCTGGTCTTGAAGTGGGTCTAGTGAACTCATAAGTATCATTGGGCTCACTCGAAGCTTTTATTTCGAATAGGCTGTCATACGATTTCCACTTGATCAAATCGTCACGAAAGTTCAAAAGGGGAACATTCTCGTAATAAGTAAGCGGTAATGTTTTAGACACAAGATCAAATGTTGTTGGAATGTCTTCCAGCGGGAGATTGGGCTTGATTTGAAAGGTATAGTAAGCCTCCACACTTGTGTGTGATGTTGGTTTGTTTAATTTAGCTGCATACTTGAGAGACTGTTCATGATGTTTGTTATTTTCCCAATCAGTCCCACCAGTTTTTCCAATACTCCCGAAAACTTGGGAGTAAAATTCATGGAGCACGTTGGAAGTGTCAGCCATACCTCGAATGCCACATTGAAACTTGAGATCATCAAAAGTGAATTTCAACGAAGATAAATAGGTTTTCTGATCATTTTGAGTCCCTAGGTATTCTGAAAAGTCATTGTGAACCAGCCGTTGTTGATATTCCTTCCTGTTTATGATCTGATCACTGTGCACATCGATTTCTATGAGCGACCTCGACAAGCGTGGGTAGCTTGTTGGATTTAAGACGTTATTTGTAAGAATATGAGGCTTCAAGTATTCTTTCAAGGGTTCAGTATCAAGGTCGCTCGGATTCACGATCGGTGTCCTGAAATAGCAACCACTAAGCTTAAGCCATGAACAAGGATAGAGGTTGAAATCGGCCAAAAACTGAGCATAGTAATTTATGTGCGCCTCATAAACATTGATTTCTGGCTTTTTCGAGCTTGAAAAGTCACCCCACTCAATGGAATCCAGTGAAAGTAGCTTGAAAAGCCTTGTTTTGTACAACGACAGAAAAAACAGAATTTTTAGCACGGTTCGATACCCAACATTGTAGCCATAGACTTGCGATCCTTTACAGAAAGCAATGGATGAAATATACTTCAGCGCTCTTTCATCTTGCTGCGGAATAGCCTCCTCAACATCCGAGTCAGAAGGTTCGTCGGATGGTTCGTGGCGGGGAGCTCTTTTTTGAAAAGACTCACTTATTGCCTGCTCCAAATGTGAAATAAGTCGAGTAAGGTATTCATCATTCAAATTCAAACCAGCCTTTCGAGGACAATCGATGTAAAAGTATGGGTAGATGTTATGGATATGTACTAATACATTGTAGGCAGAAACTCGCGTGTTGGAGACTTTGATAGCACCGTAAACACGGATGATAGGAACCTTCGGGGCATTTTGGAATTGATCGAGATGCAGCGGCTGCAGATGATATGAGTCGATGTCACTTATCTGAACGAGGAGCTCATCTGACATGGGTTGAGCATTAGATCGATGATGACAAAGCGTAAAGACTTAAATTCACGTCACTTGCGCGGAGTGCACCAAAAAGATGTGTTGTGACTGCAAAAAGTTGACGAAGACCACACATTGTTCCAAAGCTTAATCAATGGCTCAAAGAGACTTAGAAACTACGTATTTCGAGTATATGTATTTTTGCCATTCAATTTCCATCTAATTATCATGTAATCTTCATATATCGCCATATTGCCATGTATAAGATAGTGTGGCTTTAATAGGGTGGATATATAGACCTTTCTTGCAGTCTGCACTTAAACCTTAAATTTAGAGCATCGAAACAGCAACACGATGCCTAATGAGGGAGTCGGTGGAGCTTCGATGTGCTGGCGATATACCGAGACAAAAAATTCGTGTCGAAGTAGGGTGATACTGCTCACAAATTCATAACATAATACAACGCTTTTAATCTGCTGTCAATTAAATGAACAATATATGCCTGGCCAGCAAAATTGCTCTTCACGCGCAGGAAATCAATCTTTTTCGCACTTCGTTGATTTTGAAATTGTTTAAAAATTAGCCAAATAAAAAACGTTAGGCGAGCATTCGCGCCTCCATGAAAGCCCGACATGGAGCAAAAAAAAATTCTTAGCGGCACTGTTGAGATGTTTATTTGTGGGGAATATGGTAAAGATGTATTGTATAATTTTGTTAAGATAGTCCGGTGCATGTGTGGCACCTTGTGTAGTGTAGGGAATGCGTACATTGCTGACATACCGAAGTTTTGGACTGCGTGAAGTATACGCAAAGCTCGAGGTTTCTCCTGACTCCCAGAAAAAACTGCAACAACTTAGTTCTTTCGTACTCCCACACTGAGACATTTCCGACCCCTTCGCCAAAACAAGCTCCTTACACAGACCATTTGAGTCCATTTAGCAAAATTTTGCTCGTAGTCCCTGATTATCCTGTGTCTCTAATTCCTGTTCTGCCTCCCTCAGCAACAATCATTGCATTCCTTTATCAGTCAGTCTATCTTTTAGAATCCTCAGCAAATACAGTATCAAGTCCAATTTTTTACCGCTATGCCAGGAGAGAAAGATCTTATAGACACGTCGGCCAAGTTGGAAAGGCTCGGCATATCTACGCAAGGGACGTCCTACGACGGGTCTCATTCTCCTCCTATCTCCACATCCCATGGACATATCAGCAGTGATATCCAAGCTAGAATTATGGCATTTCAACAGAAGCGTCAAACTGCAGTGGCTACGAAGGATCCTGCCATGAATAAGCCATTGCCTTCGCTTCCGAATAGCCAATCCAGGCCAGCTTCCCAAAGTGATATCTTGAAATCAGGGCTATTGTCCTCTCCTTCTCTCGAAGTTGACCAAAATGTTACGTCGAATTCGGAGCCTAGCACTCAAGTTGCGTCCCAAAATAACATCATTGCTAGTCCAATGTCTCCTAAGATTGAGTTAACTAAGAAGCCGTCTTTGTCTCAAAGAAGAGGCATGAAACTCAACATGAGTGAGGCTTCCAGTCCACGCATAGGCTCTGAATCAGTGAATTCTGGAGGTGAGTTGGCGCGTCGGTTATCAGAAAGAAAAAGTCGCCCTGAGTTCAAGTTAAACCTCAATGGAAACACGTCAAGTCCAAGCTCGAACGAGGGTATGGCTCTGGACAGCAAGGACTTATCCGATCCTGCGCCCGCTGGTTTATTTGCCAACTACTCTAAGTATGTTGATATCAAATCGGGCTCTTTGAATTTTACCGGGAAGGCATCCCTCAATTCCAAGGGAGTCAATTTCTCTTCGGGAACATCCTTCCATATATCACTTGAAGAATTCCAGCTTATTGAAGAATTAGGAAGAGGAAATTACGGAACAGTCTCTAAAGTCTTGCACAAACCTACAGGCGTTTTGATGGCCATGAAAGAAGTGAGATTAGAATTGGAGGAAAACAAGTTTGCTCAAATTTTGATGGAGCTCGAGGTCTTGCATAAGTGTGATTCACCATACATTGTTGACTTTTACGGGGCCTTTTTCGTGGAAGGTGCCGTTTATATGTGCATGGAGTACATGGACGGAGGTTCTCTAGATAAAATCTATGGGGATGGTGTCCTTGACGAGGATTGCCTTGCTTATATTACTGAATGTGTCATCAGAGGACTTAAAGTTCTCAAAGACACCCACAATATCATCCACAGAGATGTTAAACCCACTAACATCTTGGTGAATAGTTTGGGTAAAGTCAAATTGTGTGATTTTGGTGTTTCTGGAAACCTCGTCGCATCCTTGGCTAAGACTAACATTGGCTGCCAGTCTTATATGGCACCTGAAAGAATAAAGACCATGAATCCTGACGACGTCACCTACTCAGTTCAATCCGACGTGTGGTCACTCGGAGTAACTATATTGGAAGTTGCTAAAGGTGGCTATCCATATCCGCCTGAAACATTCGACAACATCTTCTCACAATTGAGCGCTATTGTTGATGGGGAACCCCCCAGATTAAATGAACAGCAATTTTCAAAGAATGCTCAAATGTTTGTCAAGGCATGTTTAACCAAAAACCCGGAAGCAAGGCCTCCATATGATGTCCTCTTGCAATTCCCATGGTTGAAAGAACATAAAGGCAATGACATATTAATGAGTGAGATCGTTAAAGCAAGTTTTACTGAAGGATCACCATCACGGAAGAATGTTGCAAAGGCACCCGTGGCCAACGATACTGCAGGTGATGACAATGGTCCTGGAAGAGAAAGTGTCAAATCATTGCTCCGAAACAAGGTCAATGCCCCCGCCTTGCATCGTGGTGGCTTGCCAAGCCAGAGAGCACGTCGATAAAAAAAAAGTCATAAAGCATTTGCAGAATTTACCTGGGAAGAATTCAGTAGACGAATGAAACCTACTTATCTTAAGTAAGACTGTCTTCAGAATATTTAGAGGAAGATGTATCGTTATCAATATGGCCTTGCGAATCTGCTTCAAGTGTGTAGACAATTGAGATTACTGAGATCAATAGACTAGGAGCCAATGAGGTTGAAGTATCTTGTTGTTGTCTTGATTGGGTAAAATAAAGTTCATGGGAGAAAAAAAGGAATATAGCAAGGAGTCTCTGAATTCGGTGTGTAATTTTAAGAAGTCTTTCCATCAGGTACATTTTTGTAATGTCATATCAGCTTTCTACGGAAGTGTAAAGGTCGAGTAGACTTCAGACCTGTGGAACAACTTGAATTCTGAGTTATTTGAAATTATAGTAGATGGAAAAAAATTCTAATTCTTCTTTAGAAAGATAATCCTGTAAAAATGTTTCTAATACTGATACTCTTTACAGAAGAGTGTTGCAAACACTTGGATTGAATCGCACCGCTGTGTGGGACGCAACCGCAAGCATTGTATGCAGTGATGTCCCGAAGATTCGTGATATGAGAACGCTCACCCGATACATTCCCAGGATCAGCTACTAAACACATCACTATCCAGCGAAGTAACAGTCTCCTAAAACTGAAAAAAAGATGTTGCAAATTGATCAACACAATCTCTTGATAGAGAAGACGTTGTCGGAGCGTATTTTCCCGGACGCAGAATTCCAATTGAAGTCCTTGGACAGAATTATCTCCGACTTTGACTTCACAAACTACCACATCTCTTCCATCACGGATGACAAAACTGTTTTATTGATTAGTATCTACTTGCAATGCTGGAATGACTTGGTCAAATACGGAGTCAATGAGCACTTAGAGAAGAAGTACTCGAAGTTCTCGAGCTGTTTAACCATCTTACCTAGCGACCAAATTGAGCTGAGCTACAACTACTCGCTAGTCTTGAATACTTCTCAGCTTGAGACTGAGAGTGCTGAGTTCAAGAAGAACTTGATTGATGAGTTGGCGCTATTAAAGAGACATTGCATGGCCTCAGCTTTTGAGAAGGCTTTTGCTCGTTATGACGAACTTTCTGCCGCATATTCCAATTCAAATACATATTCCGAGGAGATCCAGGCAGAGTTGTTCAATGAGCCCATATTGCAGATCAAGTACCGTGGCGAAGAAGAAAGCATATACATCAAGCCTTCATTCGACAGAGTCACTGTTATCTTCTCGACTCTCTTCAAAGATGATACCGATAAAATCTTTGGGAAAGTCTTTTTACAAGAATTTGTTGATGCAAGAAAGAGATCGGTTCAAACGGCTCCACAAGTGTTGTATACTGATAAAGAGCCACCTTTGGATATCCAAAACGTGGTGATCAAGCGCCACGAGGTGGAAAACAAGGGTTATGTTACTTTTGTCTTGTTTCCAAGACACTTGACCAAGGGAGACCGCAGGGAAAACTGTATCTCTCATATACAATTCTTTAGAAACTATTTTCTTTACCATATCAAATGCGCCAAGGCTTACATGCATTCGAGAATGAGATTCAGAGTAAAGGAGTTTTTGAAAGTGTTGAATAGAGCAAAACCAGAAAATGTGGATGGTGATGGAAAGGCTGTGGATAACAGAAAGACTGCCAGTGGAAGAAAGTTTGACTCCGGGCGTGTTTAAACTGCATCCATAGTAAAATGTACCATTATTGTGCCCGAGAATTGAATAAAATTAAAATGAATAAAATTTTATGAGTGTTGTTTATTATGTACAAGAAATTTTCGAGCTTACTTAGTCCTTGGGCTTCTTGACACCGTACTTGGACCTTGAAGTTGCTCTGTTGGCAACTCCAGCCAAATCATATGCCCCTCTTACTAGACGGTACTTCACACCTGGCAAGTCCTGAACTCTACCTCCCCTGACTAACACAACATGATGCTCTTGTAAGTTATGACCTTCACCTGGAATCAAGCATGAGACAACATTACCGTTTGTCAATCTAACTCTGCAACACTTTCTTTGCGCAGAGTTAGGTTTCTTAGGTTTGACAATCATCACTCTCACAACGACACCCTTTTTAAAAGGATTCGTGTCCAAATGGGGAGCTTTAGAAATATATGGCTTCACTGGTTTCCCTTGTTTTCCGCTTTTAATCTGGTTCAAAGTAGCGTAGGTGTGACCTTGAATAAAGCTACCGACAGAGGGTGTTTTGAACATGGACAACGGGGTGATCCTCGTAAGTTGCTGGGGCCTCGTTAAGTTTTGGCGCCATTGAAGCACGGATCCGGACTTGAGTAGATTTCTGAACATTTGTCCGTTTGTCCCTGTGAATACAGTATTTTGGCAGTGTGCTTGAGTGAGAAAAGAGCTCGAAAAAACATTAAGCACTGCATGTAGATCAAAATACCACTATACAAATCCTAGAGGTTTCCAATACTTTCCCTTGTGCCAATAGGTCTCTTGTATTGATTTTTGAGGATTAATGATTATTAACATGTAGCTCTGGTAACTTTTGACCGAATCCGTCGAAGTTGATGTGAAGGAAGAAGTAGTGCGTGCACCATTATCATACCCGCTACTTGCGTGCGACAGATTCTACCTTGGAGGGTGCTTCTACTAGCATCAGAATTGAAAATGTTTAGAACAATTGCGTCAAAGTCGTTGAGGTTTGCTGCCTTCCCCAAGGCTCCAGCATTTACTTTCCCACAGGCCATTCGTACTTATGCCGCTTTTCCAACCTTGACTAGAGATCTTGCAAAGGAGAGAATCATCGAGTTGTTGGAAGGCTTCAACAAAGTCGAGGGAAAAGAAATCCAGGAAAGTTCTAATTACATTCAAGACTTAGGTTTGGACTCCTTGGATGTCGTCGAGGTTATCATGGAAGTGGAACATGAGTTCAATATTCAAATCCCAGACCAAGAGGCAGATAGTTTGAAGTCAGTCAGCCAAACCATCGATTACATCATGAAGCAGCCTGATGCATGTTAAATCCCATTGTATTTAAAGATGTCATTTGAAGGTGGAATTGGAGGGCCTTTAAGCAGAAGAATAATCGGACTGTCATTATTTGACCTATATCTACCTTCTTCAGAAGTATGAATAAATAAACAAATAGAGAGTAAAGCGAACACTCAAAATTTTACATTCATTTACGATATCTGCCCTAGCAAGCGATACCGTCATTGTAGAGTCGATTCCAAAGCAGAAGGTTATCACCGGTTTCCCAGGGAGTCACGTGACATTACTCTCAGCCAATTGATGCGCGGCAAAAAAATCAACTGAGTAACTTCTTTCTCAAGACAATCTCACACTCACTGATCAACAATGGTTTCCGTATGTGTCAAGCAATGAACACGACTACAATGTCGTGTCTTGGTTCCTGCTAGACGTGATAAAGTCTCTAGTAGCTCATTTTAGAGTACATTGCTAACATTTTAGTACATTAGAGGCCCTGCCTACAAGGTTGCCAAGTCTGGCTTGAACTTGAAAGCTCTCTCTGCTTACGGCTACAACTTGGCCATTTGGGGTGGCGCTGCCGGTGCTGCAGTTGCAACCTTTACCGATGGTGTGCCATTATTCAAGAACACTTTCTACTCGAAAATCCCATATTTTGGCGAACACTGGGTTTACAACCCAGACCCAGAAGATGTTCCAATTTAATTGAAGAATTTATCTTTCTATAATAATACAAACAAGCATTGAAGTACTGAAAAGATATTGACCATTCGTCAAGGCACGTAATGTAGAGTTGTCCCGTCTTCATCTCTTCGAATGAACTCGTTGGAGATAAGATTCTCGAGCTGAACCTTAATATCCAGAACATGGGGCACACCTCGAGGACTTAATGCTTCGATAACCTTTCCTAACAATGCTGGGTGTGGAAGCGTCCTTTGGTCCTTCATGATTCGAACGATTGCTGCTCTGATCTCAGAACTTCTGCATTTAATAGTCAGCATATTGGTATTTTCAACCTTTGAAACGTCTTTTTCCTTTCCTAAGGGTAAACGGATTTTGAGAAGCTTGTCTTTGAAGCCGCTATTGAATTTAACAGTTTCATCTTCAAGGATGAGGATAGGAAATCGCTTTGTTGCCAAAGATGCGAGTATTCTGCGGAGGAGTTTCGAATCAAGGTTGGTCTCTTCAAGTATGTGGCTGAAGCTCAATTGCTGTGTTTCCTCAAATAAGACCAAAACTGCAGCCTGAAGCAAATTGACGTATAATTGTTTCAATCCAGAATCGAAGTTCACTTGCAACACAATTTGATGAAGAGCGTAGTTTTTCCAATCTAGATTGTGATATTTGTTCTTCAACGTCAATAGCTTATACTGCATCTCAAACAGCTCGAGCATCTGTTGGAAAGCGGCGGGGATCTTCAACTCAGAACCAAGAGCTGGGAAATCTGGCCAGAACTTTCTCTCAAGAACAAGGGCATTAAACCCAGATTCGGGAGAATCAATGAGATGTTGAAAAGCATTTTTGGAAGTCTCATAGTCACGAAACATGGCTTGAAGATTCGAATTCTCATCGCTCTCTCCTGTCACCATAATAAAACTTTCTACTAGTTTTTTCTCAATAGACAAATCAAAATGCCTGGACAAAAGCATTCGTTTCGAAAGTGCCTTCTCGTAAACAGTTGTGAAGTCAGATTTATTTGCAATAAGCTTGAACACCACAAGAACGTCCCTTTCAAATTTGTGGTAATATTCTTCGGATCTGTTACCTTGCTTCATGAAGTTGTCACAGAACTTCAGTAACTGAAGAACCGTGTGAGCAGATACTTCTTTTGGTGCCAAATATTTCAAGACGGTGCTTCGTAATTCGAAGTCATAATTCTCATCTTTGAAAGTCTCTTTGCAAATCTGTTCCAAATCACTCCAGAGACGTACGAGATCAGCTATGATATCCTCATTAGAGATCACCTCAGAAAGTTTCAGCTGAATGTATTCTCTCCAATATTTGAGTAGAGCACTGGAAGAGTTGACCCCATAATCTTTCATAGAATCTTCACAAAACTGAATCAAAGTCTTCAAATATTGTTTGTTCTCCAACTCTAGCAAAATGGGAAATGAAGGCTTCACGTAGTGCTCCATGTCCGAAAGAAGATATTTCCATTTAACATGAGAAACAAGACGCTGAGTAAAAGTATTTCGGATTCCTGTTGACGCAAGGAAGGTTGCATCATCAGCTAGTTGGTCGAGAAAAGACGAAACGTAAGTGGTTTTATTTCTCATCCATTCCTTCAGGAACCTTTTGAAATCTTCCATGAAACCAGACTCAATTGTGGACTCTAGGCTCGATTGGTTGTGCACATCAATTGTGTAAAGACTAGATATGAGTTCCTGTGCAACATTCTCACAAGCAGCTGAGACGCTCC
Organism: Metschnikowia amazonensis; assembly: GCA_008065195.1. Lineage (NCBI taxonomy): Eukaryota > Fungi > Ascomycota > Pichiomycetes > Serinales > Metschnikowiaceae > Metschnikowia > Metschnikowia amazonensis. The sequence goes on along the minus strand of VATE01000042.1, from coordinate 51,885 downwards.
GTGTTCTGACTTTCGATAGCAACACAGTTATAAGATAATATGCAGATTTTTTGTTAATTCCTGTTGCATTCTCAGAAACTTCGGGATTTAGGTGTCTCAGTATCCCTTGTATTCCATACTCCACTATGCGAGCTTTTTTGGGATGTCCTTTAAGATAGGCCTGATCTAGATACAAGAAAAGCTGCAGTAGCAATTCTAGCTTTTGCTTCCATTCTTTAAGGTATAAAAAAAGACTTTCAGACAATTCTTCGCTAGATTCTGGGGTGATTTCTTCTAGAAGCTCTTCTGTCTTTGGTGAAACCTCATTCAAGAGCCAGGCATCCAATTCTCGATATAATGTCTTTGCTAGACTTGACTGTTCAGAATATCTCGACGAGCAGAGATTTTCAACGTCTCTGTATATAATAGCGTATGCACGAGATACCTTGTTTTCTTTGAGTAGGCTGACTACATCTTGTTCAAGAACACTTTGTAGCTCCACAGTTCGAGGGTTGGGCTCATCTTTGAAGTGTTTCACTCTTTTGTGGCTAAATGAGGGAGTCTGTCTATCTGGAGATCCGGAGCCAAGATGAGATACATTCACCTGAATGACAGGAGAATTACCCTTGAGGTCCAATATTTTGGTTTCATCCATTGTAGTAATTTAGAAGTGATAGAATTGATACTCCCATGATGCACGCGCAGATTAGGGCGCACGCGCTATCCTCCTGCTTACACTCCTTCAATACACTTGAAATGCCCAAAGAATCAGACAAGGCAGCAGTCGATGTAGGTTCCATCGACCACAAGAAGCTAGCGTCTACATATAAGAAAAATGGTTCTTTCGATCAGCAGAGGAAGATATTACTTGAGAACTTCAAAGAGTCTGAGACCCATTCCAATCTACTACTAAAGCTCAAAGTGATGGTGGAGAGTAAGATTAAGAATGATCCATCCATTCTACTTAAGAACAAAGGAAAAACGGCCGCTCTTATTCAGGGAGAAGTTCTTAGTAACACGGCGTCCGGAAGTTCAATTTTAAGTATAGTGGATAAAGATATCCAGGAGAAGATTATTGACTCGCCCAATTTTCATCTGGAGCTTAAGGGAGAGTTGAAGGATATCAAGAGAAAGCTTTTGGGTATCAGTGATGAGGATTATGCGAAACAACTCCAGGAGGAAGCTGCTCTTAAAGAAGAAGAAAATGCCAGGAAAGAGAAGGCTCAGAGGGAGAGAGAAACGGCTTATAAAAACAATTACAAAGTCAAACAACTCTCCTACCCACAACGGATTGCCAAACCACCTAGATTTAGCTTCCCACACAAGCCTCCCAGAGACTCAGGTAGGGATGGTGATGGATTTAAGCGTGGCTCTCACTTTGGAGGACATCTTAGTTATTAATGTTCATTTCGTCCATACATTATTTAGGACATCTTCTATTTACTCCGTGTCGAATATCTCATTTGCTATGAGCATCAATTCTTCGACCACCTTGCTCTTATAGCTGAGATCTTGGGGTGACATCAAATTATCACAGAGCAAAGCAGGTCCCCAAATGATGGAAAGCGACTTGGCGTTCATTCTATTCGTACCTTCATGTGCAGCTACCTTATTCAAATGGAAAATCAATGCACGCAATGAAAAGTAAGATCCATCGGGAAGATTGTAAACCAAGTGGTGTAATTTCTTGGCGATATAGGTTTCATCCATGGACTTAACTGTTTCGATGAAGGACTGGTAATATTCTGCGGTCAAAAGAGGCTCAGGCAAACAGGTGAAATAGATCTTCAAAAGAGATGCTGTACAATATATGTCAGCATCTAACACATTATTTGGATCAATATTGTTGCCAATCAACAAGTAGTTAGCAAAATTTGCATCAATGGAGTCTTTTAAACTCTGCACTGTCGTTTTGTTGCCACTTGTACGATAAATTCCCTCTATATCTAGACCATACGTTTCAATTACATCGATGCATCGCTTGACGACCAACGGAACATTGTCCACACCGGCGAATTGAATAACGTCCTCAATAGATACCCCGAAAGTAGGCTGTTTATGAGGATTAACTGAATTAAGAGAAACAGCACCATTAAGTTCTCCCGGTTGTCCAGTTGCGGGGTCTAATGAGTTGTAAGAATAAGATTGATTATTCGACTTTTGTTCCGTGACCGAATTGTTTGGAGATGGATTGAGTAGACCATTAGGAGTGGAGGACACATTGCTATCCGTAGAAGTCATCTTTGGCGTAGAATATGTTGCGGGTGCAACGTTGGTATGAGCATTTGTTATTTTGTTATTTTGTCCTGCGTTATTGAAGAAAGGCTTCGATGGTTTGGCTGCCTTGGCGAATGAAGGATGAGCGACATAGTCAACAGGAACCAATGACTTATTTGTTGGAGTTTTCAAGTGTTTCAAAAGAAAATTGTATAAGTCTTGTTCGTTATCTATGGCTGCAGCAAGCGATTTCATTGAAGCTTTGCCAGGTTGTAAAGGAGTGATCAACACACCGGAATTCATGACGAGGTTTTCGCTCCAAGTGGCGAACTTTTGCAATTGGACGTTCATGGCAATGTCCATTTCCAAAATCAAGTTCTTCAACTTTTTCGAGTTCAAAGGCCTGTGGATCATCAAGATTTCGTCTTTTAGCTTCCGACAGGCAGCAACTTTCAGTTTGTAGTCCTGATCTGCTGCATCTGTCTTCCTCTGTAAATCATCTTCCTGTTGCTCTGCAGTCTTGTTACTCAAAAAAGATTTCTTATTGGGATCTGAGGACCTCACTTTCTCCAAGTCATCACACAAATGGTAGTATTTGTGCTTGGCTTTCTCTGCCAACATGATGGCATCAGCGCAATCCTTCTCTTTCTTTTTGCACTCTTCCTTTATGATTTTTCTGGATCTCGACACTGTATTTATCAAGGAGTTGATCTCGTCATGCATTACATTCAATGCCTTCACGTAGGAGCTGCCAACACTGTAGAGCTTCTCGTCAAACTCCACTATCGAGTCGAATTTGTTGGCAAAATTATCCTCTTTCAAGGACTTGGAGGTCTTCATACTGCTTCTCAAATTGATGGAGAACTTCTTCAATTGAGAGTAATGCTCGTCCTCGATCATGGCCTTTCTCTTGACGTACTTGGCTATTTCATCTCCAGTGCCGAGTGACTGTTTGAGCCGGGTTAAAAGTATTTCAAGCGCGCCATCGCTGTTCATGAATCCTACAATTTGATCCAGGTCGAGCAATTTTGCACTCTCACTTATCTCTGATGAATTCATGGTCTGTGGTGTGGTACTGAATGTGTTTTTTTCCTTTCTATAATAGCGCGGTAAGCATGATCACGGTTTGTGAAAGAGCTGCTGCCTGGGGTATTCGAAGAGACGCGCGCCAAGTAAGAGCAATTTATGTGTGAATGCTAATAATAGAAAAGACATGTGTATCACTTTAGAATGTGGTGCATTAGAATGTGAAGTCTTAGAATGTGGAGCTGATAAGACGAATTCGGAAAGACTATGGAGGCATCCGTGAAAGGGTCCTGCGAACCCTCCGGCTATGAAGTACACATACCACTTTACACGCGTTTACGAACTCGGCAGTCTGCGCTAATAAATTATATGCCTTACTGTAATTTCTAATTCTATGCTGATTTTGCAGTGGGACGACGCCCCTTCGTCTTAATAAATTGGTTGCGTCCCTGTGAACTTTAATGTCATATGGATATAAGCCGAGCATCGAGTGCTCAATTTAACCAAAGTACTGGCTTCCTGTTTTCTCGCTCAGGTCATGGAATGCTGGGACGCCCTGCTCAACATTGGCAACCGAGAACTCCAAGTCCTCGGACGTAATCATGTCCCAGAACTTGTAGACCATCATGACTGCAAAAGTGTTAGACAATGATGCAAAGAATATACCATCGACGTAATGAGTCAAACCTGAGCAGATGCTTTCGTTGAAGACGTATAACAAAAGTTGGCCAACGACGAAGAAAAAGGAAAACAAAACGATAGCACCAAGGTACCAGTATGAGTCTAACGCGAAAAAGACGAGAATAAGTTGAGACAAGACGTAGACGACCAAAATCACTGCGTTGAGAATATAGGACACAACGAAGACGGCAGTTGTCGAGCCGTTATGAAAAGAACCCCAGGAATTGAATGTAGCCATTGCAATCACAAAGTTAATAGCAAACCACGCCAAAGAAATAGCATTCAACGCTAAAAGCGACTTGCGGGATCCATCCTCCCAGAACTGAAAGCAAATTATACCATTATAAAGCAAACAAATGCAGACTGCTGACAAGACTCCAAACTGTAACAGCACAAAGTAAGGGTAGCTCTGAGATCCAGGAGGCGAGATTCCACAGTCAACCACCAAAGACGAGATCACTAGTGCCATGTAAAAGTAAAAGAAACTCAACATCTCAGATCTGCCAATGGCCGTGTACTTTGACCGAACATTGAAAATGATTATTAGTAACACTATTAGCGTTCCAATGTGAATAAATGCGTTTCCTATTTGGAAGATCATGGTATTAGCCAACTCGACTGGCCTGGAGTAGCACATCGGGACAATTCCAGTCGAAAACAAGGTAGTATTGTGACCAATGGGAGCAACGACTGAGCAGAGCGGAAGCCCTGTTTTTTGACAAATTGATTCGAAGCTGCCAAACGTCATAGTGTTTCAAAAAGAAGAGAAGGTGCTCAGCGCTACGCTTGTAATCAGATCAGTATTTGAATTTTTTTCTGGCGCGAGTGTTTGTTCTGATCTTAACGAAAGTATATGCGCGCATAGACTTGAGGCGGAGTACATGAAACAAAATATATTAGCCAAACAGAGCGTCAGATCCACGCGAGGATTTGAAACATCCGAATGGCACAATTATACAGCTGAAGTAAAGTGGTCATAAATAGTCGTAAGTTGCACGGAAAGAGCTTACCACTTGGTGATAGTGATCCTTGCCTTAATATCCTGTTGCGGGGGCATGGTAGTATGGTGGAGGTGGGTTCTCGAAGAATGACTCTGAGAAAGGCAGTCCCTCAGGAAAATGCCTCTTCTTGATCTCCGAGTCTGAGCTCTTTAAACTCAACTTGAGTTGAAGCTTTTCATTGATGTGTTCAATGTTGATGCGGTTGATGGTTTGTCTGGCTTCAGCGTGTTCTTTTTGTTTCAATCTGGAATGCATGGCTTCAGCGTCTAAAGGAGATGCGGAAAGAGCATGTCCTGGAGACATGCCGAACACTGAGTTACGTAAGCCCACGCTTCCTACCAAGGAAACACTAGAACCCAATGGGGTTGGAGTTCCATGCTCCAAATTCGATTGCTCCGCCGCGTAAAACGAACGCAAAGGAGGTCTCTTGGAGTTTTGTCCCTTCACGGGAGTGGGATGCTGAATGCCTGTAGTTGTAGTAATCTCTTGTGGCTCCACAACTTTGCTCGAAAGAGAGAGATCATCCTCGCTAAGGTTGTTAAGGGTGATGTCATCCTCACTGGACAAGGATTTAGGACTTGAGCATGCAGTTTTCTCTGGAGCCTTGTATTGAGATGTGGGACTCTTCTTGTTATTTGCTTTCTTGCCAAATTTGATTACTCTTCTCTTGGGGCGCTTCGAATCATTACCGCCAGATTTGTGTGATTTGCTCTGGATGCTAGAGATTTCTTTGAGAATGTTGTCAACTTGCTTGAAATCATTCTCAATTAAAAGATCCACCGGGATATTGTTCCCGGATTGAACAACACCAGGAATTGGCTTCAACTTGAGGGTTGAGTATAAGGAGTTAGCCAACGAGGGTGATAGATTCTTGTTGAGTTTTTCCAAGTAGTTCCGCTGTACCACCTTTTTAAGCTTGGGAACATTCCAATTCAACGTTTCACGCGAACTGTATAAAGAAGCAAGCCTTCTAAGATTGTTGTGTGAAATCTTTTCAAGTTCTAACACATCCAAATTGACAGTGCTGGGTTCGTCTTTCAAATTCTCGGAGATGTTGTTCATAAAGTCATTATTTTGAAAAGTAGATGTGTACTTCAACGAGAACTTGTGGATCAAGGTAGGGAGTGTTTCCCTGAAAAGATCTCGTATCTGGTTTTCAATCTGACTCTGCAAGAAATTGGAGAGAACCTGTACAGTATCGAAAGTTGAACTCACTTTAATGGAGTCCAACGGGTCATTTCTAAACACCAACGTCAACCCCTTAGTTTGGGAATAGACGAGGATCCCAATCCCCGAGATTTTGATATCGCTTAATTTTAGATCCAAAGGAATATTGAACGCTTCGGTTGAGAGAAGAAACTTGGGGGTCACGAAAGTATGATCCTCAGAGATTTCAAGCTCCTTAGAATTCTCGCTATGTATCTTCAAGGGATTAGCTTGCACTTTCGTGTGCAATGTCAAGTGAAAGTCACCATCATATTTGATCTTGAAGATGCCCCTAAACCGATCTTTGCCCAACTCGCCTATTTCCAAAATCTCAAAGTCAGGGGCTATCTTACCAAAGTTGAGGTCCTTGATTGTGATATCGGAGGCAAGAACATTGGGTCGTTTTCCCGAATTCAAAGCGCTGGTGAGTACATCGATGGTCCAATCTCTCAAAGACTCAGTCTCCAAATTATTCCAGTTTACCTTGAAAGACATGGTGCACTTGATTTGTTTTTAATACTCAGGATTCTTGATCCATAAAACAGAAATTGCAGCGTATATTCACAGAATGTTTGGAGGTATTTGTGAGGAGCGAATGGGAAGCTGTTTTAATAATAACCCTTAAGACCGAGTCAGGGTGGAGTATTCAGTATGCTTGGCGAAGAGCGGAATATAAAAAAGTAGTGCAGAAAGAGTTAACTTCGTGTGATGTTAGGCGCGAAATAGTGGTATGGGAAAAAAATAGTTCTTCCACATTAGGAAGCCCGGGGTTCACGGAGCAAAAGTTGCTTCGATGCAGTCTGGTATTGAACATGGCGAAAGAAACTGCTCAATAGAATAGTAGTAGTAGTCCATCGTCTCGTGTGTACAAGCGACCATCAGAAATATGTATGCAGGTAAAAACAGCAGTTGAAATTATAAAACCCAGAAATCTCATCACCTTGAAGCCTGCTTCGAGAAAACCTCTAATCCCCGAACCCGTACTTTTCTCCACTTGACCTTATCTCCGAGAGAAAATAAATTTCTTCTCGATGAATTCATACCCGATAGTCTTTAGTGCAAGTAACTGCCTACTGCATATTTACTCCTCAAGAGATAACAATGGTTAACGTGGTTTCGTGGCGTTTCTCGCGTACATTCACATTCCAAGTGTGCGGATGTTTTATTCGCATCAAGTGCAGCATCTGACTAAAGCCGAGTGACACGATATCGATTTGAATGTCCACCGACAGCTTTTACAATCTCCAGGCCGTCCGATCTGATGGCTCGATTCTAAATTTCAACGAACTACGAGGCAAGGTTGTTTTGATTGTCAATGTAGCGTCTCTCTGTGGGTTTTCACCGCAGTACTTTGACTTACAAACCCTCTATGAGAAGTACGGGCCAGAAAAATTTGAAATATTGGGGTTTCCCTGCAATCAATTCGGAAAACAAGAGCCTCTCACTTCTTTAGAGGTTCAGGCCCTTGTGCAAGAGAAATTTCATGTGACCTTTCCCATATTGTCCAAAGTGCACGTGAACGGACCCAGCACCCACAAAGTCTATGAATACCTAAAGCAGAAGAAGCCAGGAGTCATTGGTTTCAAGGGTATTAGATGGAACTTCGAAAAATTCTTGATAGATCGAGAAGGAAATGTCGTGGAGAGGTACCCCAGCGTCATTCTACCTAGAGATTTTGAAAAATATATTGCATTGCTTGTCAGCTCTATATAGCACCACATTCGGGTGAGCACTAATTTCGTGCTTTCTTTTGACTTGAGCGAAGATCACAGCTATCTGTAACTATTTTGTCTTCTGCTTCTTACCTTGTGAAGCACTCGACGCATTGTTGCCTCTCTTAACAGATGACTGTGGGTTGATCTCTTTCATTATGCAAGCAATCAAAGAGTTACATCTTCTTGACAATTCTGCCGTCGAACGCGATTGCAAAAAGAAGTCGAATCTGAGAAGTGGACTCATTCTGATGGCATCTCGGATGCGCTCGTACAAGTCCGCCCGGTCTAAACCATATCTGTACATCTGAATGATCAAGAACCGGTCTTCTTCATCAGTAAAGGTCCTTTTTGTGGTAGATGCGGGAGGATATTTGAGAACAAGCTCCTGAAGTGGGTACTTGTATGAGGCAACCTTTCTGCGAAGGCTTTCCTTTTGAAGCTTGACTCTAGCAATCTTCTCTTCGCCTGCCTCAATCTGACTGATGTACCGTTCATAGCCGTCGATTTCTTCGTAACTTGTCCAAAAACGCTTGGCATATTCTCTCACTTCTTCAACCGTTTTGTCTTCAAATTCCGCAGCAATAAGAGAAATTGCATTTCTACCATACTTCGCAGTTACCAGAATAAAATGCGTAAAATCTCTTCTGTTCCAATTGCTAAATCCCTGTGTCAAGAGTTCCTCTTTGAGTGCCTTTTCTTCTTCGGTCAATGCCCTAGAATTTTGTATTTCTTCTTGCTCAAGGTTTCTTTCCAATTCCCGTTCGGCCAAATTCTTGGCTGTCCCGTTCTTCAAAGGAACCACGTAGTTAACTTGTTTGCGGTAGTAATTCTTTTCCATTTCGTGAAGTTCCAAAAGCTTCGCAGGGAAGAATTGATGGTCGTATATGTTTAATTGTTTGGGTGGTCTTGGACCAGACTTGGGTGCTGGCTTCAGACCAGCACTCAAAACATCTTTGTAGTACAGGTCAATCGAGTAGTTTTCTTTTCTCTCTCTCTTAGCGGGGTTTATCCAACCATGACCAATATTGGTGAACGCAGTGGGTTCCTTTTTTTTGAAGTTCTCTCCGTTCCATTCGTAGACGGATTCTTCATTGGTAAAGTTCTGAAGAGCGTTCAAATCAAGTTTTTCATACTTCTTGTTCAATTCTTTTGTTTTTCTGTCTGACTCGGCAAGCAATGCTTCAATGTCAAAGTCTCCATCATCATCAGTTTTGTCCTTGTTGTTAAAAAGCTCAGCAGCTCCAAATTGAATCATATTTAACAATTCATCCTTGGAAGCTACTTTGCTGTTTGCTTGAGCCCCAGAGTTAACTCCACCAGAATTTCTTCCTTGCTGAATCACAAGCTGATCTAATCTCAATTTTTGCGTGGCTCTCTCCAAGACCTTCTCTTCGATGGCATTTTCAGTGATGAACCTAAAGACCTTCACCTGTTTCGTTTGTCCAATTCTATGAGCCCTATCCATAGCCTGCAAATCTGCTTGAGGATTCCAGTCACTATCGAACAAAATGACAATGTCGGCTGTAGTAAGATTGATACCTAAACCACCAGCCCTCGTCGTCAACAAAAACACAAATTTAGATGAGCCGGGAGCATTGTAGTCATCGATAGCCTGAATTCTGTCAGCATGGTCAGTTTGCCCATCAATCCGACAGTATTCATAGGACCTGAACATACAATAGTCCTCCAAAATGTCTAACATTCTAGACATTTGAGAGAAGATCAACACACGTGAACCCTCTTTCTGGAATTTCTTCAAAAGCTTATCCAAAATGAGCATTTTTTGTGAGTTAAACACCAAATGTTCATCTGTCGTGAAAGGCGGTCCGGGTTCGGCACCCTCAAACAAATACGGATGGTTGCAACACTTACGCAATTGCATGACAATGTTGAGCAACCGTGTCTTGGATTCTTTTTTGCCGTTAGCACCATTGACTGCATCAAGATCTTTCTCCAACAATTTCTGATACCATTTTCTCTGCATGTCGGACATTTTTGTGTAGACATTCATTTCTTGTTTAGGCAAGAGAGACTTCTCCACATCCGATTTGATACGACGTAGCAAAAAAGGCTTCAAGACCTTGTGCAATTGTTGAACAATGGTGTCGTCATTTTGGTCTGCCGAATCTTCTGCACTTGTAAACCATTGGTCAAAAGCATCACTATCGCCGAAGACGTCGGGCAAAATAAAGTTGAGTAAGGCCCACAATTCATGTAAATTGTTTTGCAAGGGCGTTCCTGTGATCAATAATCTGTTCCTGGAGTGGAAAAGCCTGATGATCTGCGAAAGTAGAGACTCTTCGTTTTTAATTCTGTGGGCTTCATCGATGATGATGTATTGCCAGTTGAACTTCCTGAAAGAAGATTTCTCTCTAATGACAATTTCATATGACGCAATCACCACATCAAATTTACATGACATCAATTGATTCGCTATGATGTCGTTTCTCTCTTCTTTTGTGCCTTGTATCACCAATACACGCACATCAGGAGTCCATTTTTCGAATTCCCGTCTCCAATTATCTAAGGTTGATTTTGGGGTAATCACAATGTGAGGCCCACTAATATTTTTGAAGTATCTTAAGTATCCGAGAAAAGAGATTGTTTGTAAAGTCTTTCCCAACCCCATCTCATCAGCCAAAATACCAGACAAGTTGTTCTCGTATAATGAGATGAGCCAGTTCAACCCCTGGATTTGGTAGGGGCGGAGTTCTCCATGAATGTAGCTAGGACTTTCAGTGAACTCGATAGCCGTGCTCTCTTTCTTATCAGTACGTAAGAGCTCTGCATCTTCTTCCTTCTCTGTTTTTCTTTTCCTGTGGGTACCTTTAGAAGCCTGTGGCTTTTGGGTCAGTGATTTTAACTTCTCCAGCACTTCCAGAAAAATTGGATCACTTTTGGCTCTGGAATCTAAAAAATGCTGGAAAAGATCGGTCAAACCGAGCAAGTACTTAAATTTAGCGACAGTGTCATCGATGTTGATTTTTGGCTTGGAGTCTGGTGCAAAATAGCTTGTTTTGTTTAGATTGCCACTGCCATTTTTCTCGGTTGTGACGTCGCCTTCTATGTCAGACGTGCCCACTTGCTACCTTGTTAGTATGGAGCGATGCTGTGATGACGGCAAAGCTATACGTACTGCCAGAGGGGACTTAGTGAATTCCTCCTCGTTAGTTTTCTCTTCCACCATTCCGGATTGTAAGTGGTTTCAAGTAGAAGCGAAACCTGTTACAAAAAAAGAACAGAGTAATTTTCGAGTGCCCATTCATGTGGAAGAAAATGCGTCCATGATACGCGCGTCCCAGGAACTTCCTACACGCTCTCTGGCATATCAACGCCCAATCAAAGAGGATGATATACCAGCTATGAAATAGTTTATTGACTTGAAAGCAATTGATTCATTCACCATAGTTTTTACAAATGCGGTTAGATTTTGAGATCTCTGATGCTGCAACCAACTGTTAAATGCAACAATCAACATGGACATAACCATAAGACAAGTGGACTTCCAAGCAATACTGCATGAAGCTTTCAGGGCCACCGGTCACTTTTATCCTTCATTCTCATGCTGGGATTGCATTGATGGTGAATGAATGTCGGACTTAGGTGATGCAAAATAGGAGTGTTGCACGTGACCGACTGCGCTCTTTAAATGAATCTACAAATCACAGCTTTCCTGAACCAATGACCCATTCTGGCAGCGAGACACATGTCGACTCAAAGACATGCTAGAAATAGCATTCTAGACGTTGAATTTAGCCCGCAGGTGTTTCGGGATCTGGAACTGAGTTCTCTATATTCTGGCTTAGAGCGAGGTCACACATTAAGCCGAAAACAGCCGCAGGGTCCTGATCCAGATTCATACGAGCATACAATTGCACAATCATTTTGGAAGTTCCATATGATTAAGTTTGGTCCTTCTATGTATCTAACTACCAATCCATCGCCACGGCATCTCCATTGTCGCAATGCGCCCGGGTACTTCATACGTCTTGAAGGTGCCTACTCAGATTACACTATGAAATTTGAAGACATTGAAACGGGCGAGCTTTTGGTGACGATACAGAAGCGTTTCATGAAAAAACGGAGTGAACTACATTACACTTTACATAAACAAAGAATGGTTCAGGATGGTGCTGTGGTGGATGCTGATATTGCACAGTGTAAGGATTCGCATAGTCTCTATTCCCAACAACCTGATGATACGGATTCGGAGAAGAATGCAAAACATGAAAGGAGCCATCATGTCTCCAGTAATGACCCTGTTTTTCAAGGTGTCCTATTTAGAAAGCCCATCACCGGTGAAATGATCCCTGCTGCAGCTACCGCACCCCAGATAAATCTTCAAGGCAAAATGATAGACGGAAAGCGGTGGAGTGTAGGGTCGATTCCTCGAGTGAGAGATTCTCGTTTGAGATCCAACGAAGTCAAATATATCAGCAAGTTGAATGTTTACTTCCACTGCAAAAATGAGACTCTGCAGACATGGAAAGGCGAGGTTCTGCCGCAAGTGAAGGCAGTCTTCCGCGAGTGCGCAACCAAGTCCAAGAAAAGAATACTTCGCCAGATAAATAGGCTCCTGCGCGTTTCAGAGCCGATGCCGTCGCGCGAGCTAGATAGCCCATTTGAAGGCATAAATTACTACTCCAAATGTGGCGACGGCCTATATTATGATGAAACTCCTCCAGATGACGAGCCGGACCACCACCATAAATTGGGCTGGCTCACAGTTTATGAAGACGCTCTGAAGTACCGAATTCCGGGCTTCTTCGATCTAGTCGTCGCGCTCACTGTTGCGACGAGCCATGAGAATAGTTGCTAGTAGTGCAGTTCAGCCGTGTTTCAGCGCGACGGCCCCACGCGGCTCTTTTCGAACATTCCCAGTCGAATCGAAGATCCTCTTTCTCGTTGCGTAATTACTTTTGGTTCTTAAAAACTTCAACTCCTTGCCATTCCGCTTGATTTGAGATGGTATCACCTAGAAGAATCCATGGTCTGGCAGATGCCCGGTCTGTTGATTGTGCCAATGCCCACCAGACCTTACGTGTGGCTTTGAACCTTAAGAACCTCATCGACCAGGTGGTGCCAACCGTTTTCAAGGATGATGAGATCACGAACTCGCACTCCCCCATATTAAACAAAAATGTGATCCAATTGGCTTATCGTGCTGCTGGTGGAAGGGGTGAAGGCGAGATCGGAACTTCCTCCCACAAGTACAGGTCTTGCTTGATTTTCGCTTTGTTAAAAGTCACCGGTTGGTATTGGCAACAAGCAGATTATGAGCTTTCCGACAATGAGCTTTACTCTCTTAGAGCAACTGCCGCTCAGACCTTGGCTTCGATAATCATTGAGGAGACGACTGATGACGAAACATTGTTTTTGGCCATGTTGTGTCACAGATACCAAATGCATGTTTCTGGTCAAGCGACCGATCCTATTAGCGCCATTGAGCTTGCTGTTGACATGCATTCGACTATCGTGATAGGCTCATCTGGCTATCAAAGATGCATAAAATGGCTCTGGAGAGGTTGGATCATCCAGTCGTCTGATGATCCTCATTCCTATGAACTCTACAATGGCATTTCTTCGCCAAGAATCAGATCACACTTTGATCCAGAGCGGATCAAGACTCCTGCTTTCCAAAATACCTTGGAGATCGTCTTTAGTTTCTTATACTTGGCCTTATTTTCTATCATCTTAAACACTAATCAGGTCGATACCACTCCTATCAGTCTATTAGAAGTCTTTTTCTACCTTTTTACTCTTGGATCCATTGTTGATGAGATGACCAAAGTCTACCATGTTGGATGGAACTACTTGGGATTCTGGAATGCCATGAATGACGTCATGTATGGAATTGTCAGCGTCGCCATTACCTTTCGTTTCATTTCTTTAGCCAGCGTGGGGGAAAAGAAAAATCATTATGACGAGATTAGCTTTCGTGTCTTGTCTTGTGCTGCACCTTTGATGTGGTCTAGGCTTTTGTTGTACTTAGATGCCCAGCAATTTGTCGGTGCTATGATCGTTGTGATCAAAACGATGATGAAAGAGTCTCTTCTCTTCTTTGTTTTGCTTGGCGTGGTGATCCTTGGTTTCTTACAGGGATTTTTGGGATTAGATGCTTCGGATGGAAAAAGCGAAGCCACCAAGCGCATTTTAATTTCCTTGGTGAATGCAGTTATCGGTGAGTCTGGCTTTTCCGATGTCGAGAATCTCGTTCCACCTTATGCTGCGATTCTTTATTACATCTATTCATTTGTTCTCACGGTGATTTTGATGAATATTCTTATTGCATTATATTCGTCTGCTTATGCCAACATTGTTGAAAATGCTACGGACGAATACTTTGCTTTAGTGGCCCAAAAGACTTTGAGATACATCAGAGCGCCGGACACGAACTTATACGTTCCGCCCTTCAACTTGATTGAGATTTTGATATCGCCATTGACCTTCTGCATGTCCCCAAGATCGAATGCAGCCATCAATCGCGTAGTGATGCTTATTATCTACTCTCCTTTTTTGACATACACGTCTATTCAAGAACTTTCTAACGCAAGACGTGTTCAGTACAATCGTTTCAAAGGTTACGCTGATGATGCTAATGAAATTGATACTGAATGGGACTTGACTGATGGATTTGTGGATGAAGGCAATAATTCTAGTTGGGAGGGAATCAGAAATCACTCTAATGATATAAGAGAGGCGGTTCAACTGCAGAAACGAGCCGAAAATGCTGATCCTGAATTTCCTATTGACCTTGACCAATTTGATAAGGACATCAAAAAGGTGGTGCAGCCTGTCAACGCGGCCAACGAATTGGGTATCAAGTGGGAATTGTATGAGGTATACCTGAAATTAGATCGGCTCACCACAATTGTTGAGCAAGTCCTCACGGAGAATAAAATCCTAAGAGATAAATTGGAAGAGAAGCAAGGCACTCGAGAGAATTCGGGAGTGAATTGAAGGTCTTTCAGAAAATGAAAGTGTATTGAAGGTCTTACGAATATCGAAAGTGCATTGAGGTCTTGAGGAGAAATGGGTGGTGAAATGAATATCTTAGAGAAAATTTAGAAGCTTTTAGAAAGAATAAAAAGAATTACCTACAATTCTAAATTATATTACGACAAGGTCTCATGATCAATATTGTAGTGTATGTCTCCGGAGTGTCGCCTAAACTGCGAAAGATCCGTACCTCCGTATGAATCTCACGAACATTGCAACACACTTTTAAGCGATCATCCCTTCTCGTAAACCTTATCTAGCGAGCCAATTAAGGAAGCTTTTGTGTAACATTTTCCAGTGTTCTAACATGCCATGTCAGAAGTAACCTTTCACTTTGATAATGGTAAAGACATGAAGCTCAAAAACAACCAGGGTGGCACCCCATTTACAAAGAGTGGCCGACCCGCATTAGGGCCCCCAAACCGAAGGAAGAAGAAAAAGAAGAGCAAGAAGAGCAAGAAGAATAAAGAAGGCGATCATGAAGGAAACGGTTTTCTAATAGACAACATATCTCTTGCAGACCCCGATGCTGACTATCCGCTGTCTCGTGTGATCAAACTAAATCCCAATGGGGAGTTGGTGGTTGAAAGCTTGGATGATGAGTATCCCCCGGAGCAAACTGAGGAAGGTCAAAATTTTCTTCCGAATGTGCAACAACTCTTGAAGCTATCACCTAGACCAGATCTGATATTATTTCGATATGAGGATGAAGTATCATTTTGGAATGAGCTCACAGATGAGGAAAAACTAGATATTTTATCTGTCAGCTATGAAGAAATTGAAAACTACTTCAAGGAAGAAGTCAGGGCACTGTCCCATCATTGCGGCACACATGGCGGAAACCAGCTCCATGCTGCAGATTGCCACGATGACGTTGATTGTGAAGGCTGTGCGAAAGATCTTGTCTATATTAATGATGAGGTAAGAAAAGAAATAGAGCCCTATCTTTACCATTTCATAAAAAACTCTTGGTTTATGCAAGAAGGCGGCACAAATGTCGAGTACTTTGATCCAAAAGAGGATCTACTCTCAGTTCTACTCCGGAAAAAAGCTCCTGTGAGCCTGTGTACTCAAATATCTTCAAAAACCTCCAAACCAAGGGCTCGAGGTGACATTTCAAAGCTTCCTCACAGAAGCGAAGAAGACGAGCCTAAGTTCTTACTAACAGACTGGGAGCACAAGGCGTTTTGTGACAACATGGCCTTAGTGCACAGTGACCATTCAAAAACAAAAGGAAGCATGGTTATTTACGATACTTTTGACCGCGGAGCATGTACTGAATGTTTTTCTGACCAACTGGATCACACTGTCAATGCAGTTAACTTCTCTCTTCTTGAGAAGACTCTCCTAAGAGCAGAACGGATGCAATCTGTGGCGATTTTCAAAAGCAAACGTGTTTTTGACTCTTACAAGTACAAGAGAGAATACTTTCGAGAAACAACTCCTCATGAAAGATTCCAATGGGCGAGAGCCAAGCTACAAGAGATGTTACCCTCTTTCCCCTATGAAATGTTAAAAGAGAATATTCTGGATATACGGAAGGCACTTCTACATCTTTATTGCATTGATGAGAACATCGTGCCAGTTCATGAATTGAACACATCTTTATGGTTGTTGCGTGGGGATCTTGAGCCACATCTTAAAAATAAAGACATTCTCACCGGGGAAGAATTATTCGAAGATTACATTGACCGAAGCTTTGATAATGAAAGATTTCGCAAGATGCAAGAGGCCACCAATAGCAACGTGGCTTTAGGCGACATGTTGAAAGAAAATACGGACAATTATAGTACCCGCTCTGAAACACAGGCAAGTTTAATGCCTGAGCAAATTCCAGAGGACGATCATGATGAAGAAAGGGCAAATGATCTGGAAGATGATGAGGTATCTGATCACGAAGCTTGTGAGAAAGGATGTGTTCATGAACATCAATCGTCCTACAGCGACGAGGAGTTGGGCGATGAGCCTGATTCTGAAACAGTAGCTAAAGCCGAGAGATTCAGCGAACTACTTGGGCTATTTTTCATTCAAAGCACGCAATATGTGAGAGGAAAATTTCTCGATGCTTTCAACAAGAAAAGTTGTGATTACCGAACCCAAGAATTTATCAGGGAATTGCAGGCTGAGGAAGATGCTAAAAAAGAGAAGCAACTTAAGAAGGAATTGCAGAAGGAGAAGCAGAAGGAGCAACGTTTAGCGCAACAAAGGCTCAAGGAAGCAGAAAAGAAGAAGAGAGAGCTTCAAGAATTGGAGAAGGCTAAACTTATAGAAAAGCAGAAAGAGGAACAGAGAGCTGAGCAAATACGCCAGAGAGAATTGGCTTCGTTAAAGAAAGAAGAGGAAAAATTGAAACGTATAGAGGCTCTTAAAAAGAAGGAGGCCTCGGAGAAGAAGAATACGGTTATGGCCACTTCAGCAACAAACGAAGACAAGAAGGATTCTCAGAAACTTCCCGAAACCTCCCAGGACATCGAATCATCAGTGAAGAATATCAAAAGCGCAAACGAATCAGTCACAGAGCCTGAAACGCCTTCTCTATCCTTAGAGACTTCTACAACAGAAGCTGTAAATGCACCAAACATGGAGTCTTTTGAGGCAAGTGCATCTTCTGTGGCAGTCCCGAATCAAGATTCTGAAAAGGAAATACCTCAAATACCCGAAACCGATTCGACATCACATGAACAAGCAAAGCCTGAGGTTTCGACTGAAAACTCAATTCCAAGGAATCATATACTTGACCAGTTATATCATGCGCGTCCTAAGTCTTTGTCTTTATCGCCGGAACATTCCCCACTTCCCTCGACCAACACTCAAGTTAGTGGTAGTCCGGCATTCGGTTTGAATTTTACTGAACACAGACTGACTTTAAGACCCGACATCTGGCTGCCGATGCATACCTCCATTTCCAGCGACCTGGTGGCCGTACTTGACAATCACCAAATAAGTAATAACTTTGGCCCACCCCAAGACCTTCAACATTGGATTCAGGCTGATACATTGCTCTCGAACTCTTCAGCAGTCCATCCAAGTCTAAATGAGGCCCGAAGCAGAAACATTTGGTCAACGGAATTCACATCACCCGGTAGATCAAATTGGCAGCCGCTCAACTCTCAAATTACGCCAAACGCAACCATCTGGAACTCACTGCCTTCAATTCGGCCAATGCATACTCAAGCTGGCTTAAATGATGGTATGATGCAATCAATTCAAGATGCAGCTTACAATGCAATACAGAATTTGAAAGTCACTGGTGTTGCATCTTCTGGTGTCGCTCCTACTTTTCAAGTGTTTCAGGCCACCAAATCTATCTTGGGCACGCCCGCTCTTGGACTCTCTGAGTTTTTAAAGACCTTGAGTTCAAGTGCTCGGTTCGAGCTACTATACGATGATACTGGTAGTGTCTCGCACATCAAAGAAAAAACTATGGGAGGATTCCATGATCCTACGACACAAAATCCGTTGCTTGGACTTGCTCTGAACCCTTCTGCTATTCAACTCAATGCACAGACGCAATTAGGTATACCTCATCTTGCTCATGCCATGAATTCTTACGGGCAAGAAAGAGCCATGAGTATTCACAACGATGCTCCGGTCGCGTTTCAGAATGAGCCGGTGCCGAACCAATCAATTCAACTTGGAGTTTCTACTCATCCAGACGGCCAAATGCGGAGTCGTCTTGGACTGTTGAATAATGGCAATGGCGGCGCCATCAGTGGCCCGCGTGATGGAATTTGGTGAGAAGTTTAAGGCGTTAATTAATAGGAAAATATTGTCACTTGAATGTACGTATCCTTGAAATTATTTCTACTGCAAGTAAACGCAGGTAAAAACCACCATGCATTGAAAATAGGCAAGTTGTAGTTCTACGTTCACTGGACTTGAAGTGGGCTGATGCGTGAATCCAACTAAACTACAGGTCATGTGATATCCATACTGCGGCCGTGCACACACAACACGTACCGCAGGAGAATAGTTGCCCATTCATCCCGACATAGCTTATTAATGAGGAGTCGAGAGTGACCACGTCTATAATTTTGTGAAACAATCGGGGCTGCATTCAGTCAGAGTCCATTTTGAATCCATTTTCTACACTTTACATAGTTTAGGTCTACATTCGATCAATATCCACAACCTCACCACGATCGATGCAAACACCTACAAGAAGAAAATTGGTAATCGTTGGCGACGGAGCCTGTGGTAAAACGTCATTACTTTACGTGTTTACGTTGGGAGAGTTCCCCCTTCAGTATCATCCTACAGTATTCGAAAACTACGTTACAGATTGCCGTATCGATGGAAAGCCAGTGCAGTTAGCACTTTGGGATACCGCAGGGCAGGAAGAATATGAGAGGCTTCGGCCCTTAAGCTATCACAACTCTCACATTATATTGATTGGTTTCGCAATAGACGTGCCTGACTCCCTTGAGAGCGCCAGAACAAAGTGGGTGGAGGAAGTGCGCAGAAGCTGTCCTGATACACCATTCATATTAATTGGATTAAAAAAGGATTTGCGTCTTTCATTAAAAGACGAAACTCGTTTTGTGCAATCTGCTCACGGAGATAGAGTTGCGAAGGAGATTGGAGCTAAGAGATACATGGAAAGTTCAGCCCTTACAGGGGAGGGCGTGGACGACATTTTTGAGGTAGCCACGAGGTTGAGCTTACTATTCACGGACAACAAAAGACAGACGTGCTGCTCCATTCTATAGAGGTAGTGGTGCGGGGCAAAGGTGGGGGGGTCCTGCGGCTTGAAGCACCTATATGCGAGTCCATGGGGCCTGATCTGTTAGCTGCCCGAGTTATGAACTTTTGTTAATCCTTGGGCTTTTTCGATGAGGAATCAAAGCGAATATCCGCATTTATGCGCTCCCAAGCCTCTGTGTCACGCTACGTCTCACTACGGAACCTCCACTGTGGGAGCGTGGGGTGCGGAACAATGCCAGGTTTCGCCGAAACAAGCTCCGACGCGGCACGTTGCCCATGCAGGTAAAAGTCCCGAACATTGCTCCCGAGTGACTATATAGTCTGCTGTATTCCCTCGACTAATTTTCAATTTTTCAGTTCATTCACACTTTACAAAAATAGCATAATGGTCACCTCTAACATTAACCCAGACGTCGGCTCCCTTCCTACTAAGGGCCCAGAGCTTGGGAAGACTATCCAACAGCTTTTCTCCTTGAAGGGTAAGGTTGCTTCCGTCACTGGTTCCTCCGGAGGAATTGGTTGGGCTGTTGCTGAGGCTTACGCTCAGTCTGGTGCTGACGTTGCCATTTGGTACAACTCCAAGCCAGCTGAAGACAAGGCTGAGTACTTGGCCAAGACCTACGGTGTCAAGGCTAAGGCTTACAAGTGCAACGTTGGTGACTACGAGGATGTCGACAAGACCATCAGCCAAATTGAGAAGGACTTTGGCGGTCTTGATATCTTTGTTGCCAATGCTGGTGTTCCATGGACCAGCGGTAAGTCCGTTGAGGTCGAAGGTCTTGGTGACTGGCAAAAAATCATTGACTTGGACTTGAGTGGTGTCTACTACTGTGCCAAGGCAGCCGGTGCCATCTTCAAGAAGAACGGTAAGGGTTCTTTCATTATCACTGCTTCGATGTCTGGTCATATCGTCAACGTGCCTCAATTGCAAGCCCCATACAACGCTGCCAAGGCTGCTTGCATCCACCTCGCCAGATCGCTTGCTGTTGAATGGGCCCCATTTGCCAGAGTCAACTCCATCTCTCCAGGTTACATTTTGACGGAAATCTCCGACTTTGTTCCTGACGAGATGAAGTCCAAGTGGCACTCTTTGATTCCTTTGGGTAGAGAAGGTGCTCCACAGGAGTTGGTCGGTGCTTACGTCTACTTGGCCTCCGACGCCTCCACTTACACTACTGGTACCGATATTTTGGTCGATGGTGGTTACTGTGCCCCATAAATCATATGCACAAATAAACACACTCTTTGAATGTTTCAGCAACTAATTGAGAGGTCATCCGTAGTGCACACTGTCACGTACTGTATAGATCACAATTTCGTGCGTAATGATGGGGTAAGCGCACATTGCAAGGTGCAGAACCCAATAGTAAAATTGCATCCCACGCAACAACATTGCATTTGGGACATGGTTCCTCAAGACATTACGAGAATTTCTCGATGTTTTATGTATGAATTCAACCTCAAGACAGAGTCCCTAGACTCCAACACAACTATGCCTTTTTCTTAATGCGTCTTTATGCAAGTGCAGCGGATATACGCGCCAAGGTTGTCATGAACTTAGACATTAGTAGTGCATGTTACTATCCTTTGAGCTGTGCACTTTCTCTATTTTCGAAAAGATATTAAAATTCTTATGATCTGGAAGTCATGAGAAACTACTCAATTATTCCTTGGTGAAATTCTGCTGTGTATTGTATATTTTGGTACTTGGTGATGCATGATTTCATTTGCTCAGTTCTAGGCAGAAATTCCCTTATTCTCAACTTTTTGAAATTGAGGACACTCAATGCCAAATATACCCAACGGGAGATGTTCCCATATTACAAAGATAAATCATCAGTCTGTTGTTTTCAAGACGAAATCACTACAGTTGAATTAGCCTTAATACAAAATCAGGTCTGCTACAATATATTGATGACTTCACGTGAAATACTAAAGACCTTATTGTACGAATCCTCTGCTGAACAACGTAAGTCTATGGAGGTCTCGTTGCCCAGTTGATCGCGCACAATTCACGTACCACAGTGGGTTCGAGTATTCAGTGAAATATAAGCAACAAATGTTACTCTGACCTAAATAAGTATTCTTTGAATCCAAATTCATCCCTGTTAATAAATATTTCTTGATTTTCGGCTGTTGGCTGAAAGTCTTATACTAGTGTTGAGGTTGGAAACCTCTGGCTGATATGTTTATGCAGGCGTCCAAGACTACCTTCGGTGCGAACCTCTAGTCTCGTTTGCATTTGTTAGAGCCACCAAACAACACCTTGACCGTTAATATTTGAGCGCTATGGACGACGACCTCACCGCATCCCATTGGGATGATGTTCTTAGCCCATCTAGTGGTATTCAAAACCCCCCTGATTTCAATCTGCATTTCGGGTCTATGCATTTAGAAAATCCTCATAAAGAGCCAACGAACATCTTAAATGACGACCCTCCGGACGATAACCCCAGTGATCTGAGTCTTGGAGCTCCCACAGATCAAGACTACTCACTTGGAACCGGTCAATCTCAATACCAATCAGCGGAAAGCGAACAACTAAATGAACTAAGAAAGCAAGAGTATGACACACACAAGTCAAACCTCCTAATGGAATTGACCAGTGGCGCCGATGACCCGTTAATAACTGAGCTGCCATCTCCAGCTAAAGCGAATACTTTATCTGAGCTGCTTTTTCAAGAAAAGGATACCATGGCAGGTTTATTATCTCCACAGAAGCAAAATAATGCAACTTCCACTTCGCCGATCAGATCCTCGCAGCTCAAAAACGGTAAATTTAAAGCTTCAAGAAGCCGCAAGGCTCCTCTGAAAACGATCATCAAACACTTGGGAGGGCAGGTCAGTGATGAGAATGACCCTCTAAACGATAGACTGTCGGAACCCCTTCAAGAAACTGAGGCTGCTTCTGAATCCAACTCAAAGGCTCCAAATTTTGTCAAAGAAGCTGAATCGCCTTTGTACGATATCAAGTCTAGTGAAGAGCGAAACACAGAGGATTTCGGGAAGTTGGAGCACTCTCCCCAGCTATTATCAAAAAAGACCAAGCCTGCAGAAGATCCCGAGGGCAATGCTTTGGAAATCACGGTAGGAGATCCTGTGAAAGTTGGTGATATCACAAATGCTCACATTATCTACGGAATCAAGGTTCGTAACCACAATTCTCAATCCAAGCACTTTCCTCACCGAGACGAAAGTATAGCCGTTTCGAGAAGATACAAGGATTTCAGATGGATCTACCATCAATTGCAGAGCAATCATCCAGGCAAGATTATTCCTCCGCCTCCGAGTAAACAGACCTATATTGGTCGGTTTAATGAAAACTTCATCGAGAACAGACGTCTTTCATTAGAAAAGATGCTCACAAAGATTAGCAAGGTACCTGTGCTAGCGAATGATCCAGACTTTGTAATGTTTTTGGTGAGCGAAAATTTTGTGAACGATGCCAAAGAGAGAGAGCGAATCAGCGGTTCGAGTGCTTCCATTGAGAATGACGGAGGTAATGATGATGCTTCTGAACGTAGCTCTCTGTCGACCCCCGCAACTCTTACAGGCACAAGTAGTGGTGGGTTCATGTCCTCTCTTTTTTCGATACCAGTCAAGATCACGGAGCCAGATCCTTACTTTTTAAAGAAAAAAGGATACATTGATGATTTAGAGCACAATCTCAAAACGTTTCATAAGTCTCTTGAGATGATTGCCACCCAAAGAGTTGAGACTTCTTCAGTTATTCAAGAAATTGCCAAAACTGTGGAGGATTTGGCGGACTTGGAAATACTGAAGACTACGACCGAGTTGCTTTCAGCTTTTGCTGAGGTTCAAATAAAGCTTAAAGAGAATCTTGATCGTATTAACTTGCAGGACCAGTTAACATTGGGATTCACGATCGAAGAGTATCTCCGCATAATTGGCTCAGTGAAGTATGCATTTGACACTCGGTCGAAGATCCATCAACAATACCAGAATGTGAGTCAGGATTTGTCTAAGAAAGAGGATTCTCTAGATCGTCTCAATTCGAAGCACAAGTCCTCTATTGATAAAATCAACATACTTACGTTCGAAATCGACAAGCTCAAACAAAAAGTGAACTATTTTGAAGAGCGCTTCAACACGGTTAGTGATACCATCAAGAAAGAGATGGATAACTTTGAGATAGAAAAAATCGAAGACTTCAGGAATAGCGTGGAAATTTACATTGAAAGTTCTATAGAGGCTCAAAAGGAGTCTATAGAATTATGGGAAACATTCTACGAACGTCAGAAATTGGAGCTGGTATGATGCTGCACATTTGCATATATAATTATATTCCATTTTTGTTAGATCCTCCGTTACGTTGAGCACTTTGTATGTTATTGTAATTGTTAGTCGATACCCATGAAGGAGAATCCTAACTGCTTGTATACACAATTGAGGAGAAAGGGGTAGCTCCTGACTTATTGTTTCAAGTTCAGTCATTCTCACAATCCGGGGCTGTCTAAGATTTGGCGTCAGAATGGCCTGGGAAAAACCAGACTAGTCTATATTCTCCACATATGCAGTGGACTACGCTAAAGGAGCTGACAATTCCAGTGATCATGTATTACCGTATCAAGGAAATTCTTCGCTCTTAGATCGATGCTTAAAACCGCGCATTGTATTGTTCTCATGTACGAATGCAAGTAACCTGGAGAAGCGAAAAATTAAGCGCACACACATAGATTAGTCACATTCGTCATATAGTACAGGCTGGGCTCCTTGAAGCTTCCTACAAAATTTTTTGGAATCCTTCTTCTCAATAATGATCAACACTCAAGTATACTTGAATCCCATCCGATTATCGATCATCTCCATCCCCAGATCTAAAGTGTGGATTTTCAATGCTTCGATACTTCAGTTACTTAGCGAAGAAGCCCAGCTGACCCCCCGATCCTTGCTAGATGTTACTACGGGGGGATCTCGCG
Source organism: Metschnikowia amazonensis (assembly GCA_008065195.1). Taxonomy (NCBI): domain Eukaryota; kingdom Fungi; phylum Ascomycota; class Pichiomycetes; order Serinales; family Metschnikowiaceae; genus Metschnikowia; species Metschnikowia amazonensis. The sequence continues at coordinate 27,417 of VATE01000042.1, read as the reverse complement.
AGACAACTGATAATGAAAGCACCGAAGATGATTCTGACTGTTTTGAAAAAGATGAGGATTCGTTCATGATAGATGCCAATATTATCAACCCATCATCTCCAACGATGACTAGACAGACCTCCAAAACAGACAATTCAAGCAAGTTGAGGTCACCGACACCTTCATCTGAATGTGGTTCGGATAATTCTGAGGAAGCAATTGGGGAAACGTGTTCAAGCGATGAAGATTCAGATGTTCATTTCTTCCACTTTGCGTTTACACCTACAGAGTGTACATTGATCTACGCACAGAAGCACACAGACCGGCTCTTCAGAAAGCCACTTGACGTGTGCAAATCGCTAGGATACGACGATGTGATTCTTCTCGAGAAGGATTATCTTAATTTGCAAGTTGATAGCGAAGGGGAGTTCAACAACTCCGCGAGAATAATTGAACTCACGAAGCCACTTTCCCAGCATAACATCTCATTATTCTTCCTTTCCAATCACTTCACAGATATTGTTTTGATACCGTACGATTTGAAGCAGGAAGTGATGGGGATTCTAGCGGAGAAGAATTTCGAATTCTCGGATATCTCGAACAGCTACATATCTATTGATAAGTCTCCAAACAACTCTTCTGCATTGGGTGATATTCATGAGTTCAACACTTTGAAACTTCTCGGCGAAGCCAATATTAGACCCAAAATCCATAGAAAGACCAAGCTTCTCCTAACAGGGGCTCGCCCCGGTGAGGTAAAGCAAAGCATTCTAAAAGCATTACACTGCATTGCCGCAAATATCGTCCCGCCATACTTCTCCATCACAAGATCCTCCTTTAATGAGATATCGCTATTACTACCAAGTTCATTGTCTCAAAGGTTGCTTCTTGGTTTCGAGTCAAGAAGTATTATAGGCTCCACTCTAGACGCAGTAGTGCCTATAACTGTTGATCTTTCTCAGCTACCTCTTAGTACGACAGGAATAGTGGCCGGTTTGGCGGGAAGCTTTTTTGAGAGCATTAAGAGCACCGATGAAGATGATGTCGAATATTTTCTCATGAAGTACCTCTCTATGGCTAGGTCTGCTATCGTTTTAATTCCACAGGAGCAAATCTACGCAGTGACTGAAATGATCGAAAAAATGGAATTTAAAGATTAATGAAAGAGCTTTTCAGTCAAGCACTAAAAGCGACTCCTGGAAGACAGAGATATCAGTTTCTTCTTCCCTTTTTCTTGGATTTGCTGCTTGTGCTCCAACCTTCATCGTCCACAAGCGGGACCTTGTCAGCACTTGAAGCAATGGCTGCAGACCAAGACTGGGAAGGACCAATTTTGTTTTCAACCTGCTGTCTCTTTTTCATAAAATTCTGTGCAAATCTTCTACCATCCATAGTAGTCGATGAGCTGTAGATGGTTTCCGCAATTAACTGGGATGATTCAGGATGCAAAGGCAATGTAGTAAAGATCTCCAAAAGGTCATCTTTAGAAACAGACGGATATAAGTTTGTCATCGCAGAACGGGCCCAGACCAAGACTTCCTCTTTCAACGCACTAGCAGAAACCCCTGATGTATAGTTGGTCTGAGCAGATGCACCCCTCAAAGCTTGAGGATCAATGGCTCCTGACATTGCAGAATAAGATACAGAGGGCTGGACTTGCGTTGGTCTTTTGGCCGCAACTGGCTTCTTGCTCGGAACTGTAGTCCAAGTTCCATCATTCTCAGTAGATGATGGAATGCTTGCCAAAGTGGCAGCCAAAGTGGCCTTGGGCGTCACGCTAGCAGACTTGGCCAGTTTAATTCTCAAGAGCTCGGCTTCTTCTTCCTTTTGAATTTCGGCCAAAGTCTTCTTGGCGTTGACTATTTGAGGTGATTTGGCCCAGTTGAAAGTAGCCTTGTCTTGAGGCTTGTCATCGAGTTTTGAAGCAGCGATTGCATTGGCCAAAGCAATTTCTTGCTTAGTCTCAGCCTTGATTTGCTTCAATCTTTGCAAACGAGCAGCCTCTAATTCTTGGATTTGTTTTAATGTGACAGTAGGCTGCTCTTTCTTAGTTGCACTGTTGGGGTTTGCCCAAGGTGCCACTGAAGGCTGGATTGATTCAGGTTCAGGTTCAGTGGAAGCTTTAGGTGATTCCTCCACGGTTTCTGTACTAGTACCGGTGCTGGCATCTTTCGTAGCTTCAGGTTCAATTTCTTCTTTTTTCTCAACCTTGACTTCAGGTTCTTCAGGCTTGGTTGCAACTGGAGGAGGGGTGCTTTCTTTCGTTGAGGTCACTGGCTCCACGGGACTTGCAACATCAGGTTCATCAAAAGTATTGTTGGTTTCTGATTTTGCCACAGGTTCAGGCACTATAGAAGACTCCTGTGCCAACGTATGTGGTACATTCGATGAAGGGGTCTCGGGCACTGAGCTGTTGTTATTACCCAAGATATCACTCACAATGGTGTTATGATAATCTTGAAGTACATTATCTTCCGTCTTCAATGTCGCTTCACCGGAAAGACTAGACGAGGGAACAAAGGGAGAGCTCACACGCGACATGGACTGGACTCTGTTTAACCAAGGAGACATTGTACCGGATTGATGATGCAGACCAATTGACGTATTCACGCCCCCCAAAGGAGCAGGAGCGATCACTGAAGGCGAGGCTGGAAGGCTCAGTTGAATTGTCGAGTCGACACCCCATCCACTATTTGTACGGCTCAACAGTGGTTGCTGGGACTGAATTTGGTGTTGGAGCAACGAAGGCATATTCAACTGACCATAATTGCCTGTCAAGTTTTGGTTCAAAGAATCAATACCAAACAGACCTTGACTGGGGAACTGCTGATTCATCAACAGGTAATCAGTATTACCCATGAAATCAAAAAGCTGCAGTCCGGATGATGGTGTCCGAATGTTGGCTGCACCTAAACCTCCATTTGGTAACAACTGAGAGTACAAATTGGTCCCAAATGACTGTTGTGCAGACGCGCCATTCGGAGCAGCTTGATTAAAAGAGTTGACACTTCCAAAGCTGCCACCACCATTGTGGCCAGCATGACTACCACCAGAGTTTTGGTGATTCCCAGGATTTACTGGGAAGGGGTCAGGAACAAAAGTGTTCGCGATGGGAGCCAAGGGAACCTTAAAAGGCTGGACAAAATTCTGAACCAGTTCACTGAACTCATTTAATGTCCGGAAGATACTTTCCTCTTTTCTTCTGATCTTGAGATCGGGTGACAAATATCCTTCACTTAACCATTCTTGCATCACATCACCGCTGAAAGGACCTTGTTCGTTGCCAGCTGGGTCGAGGTAAATCCACAAGATTTGGTCTGGCAGAATCAACTCATGAGTATGCGATGCAACGGGCCCAGTCTGGTTAAACAAAGGCTCGTCTTGAATTGGAGCCGATGTTTCTGCTCCTGTAGCTTCTGAAAAGGGTTTATCAATTCCTGTCATAGCATCAGAGCCGTTTCTAGTGTAATGCAAACTCAAATGATAGAGGGTCTCAGGCTTCTCAAGCTTGTAGTTTTCGCCAGCTTTCATTGGAGCAGATTCGGCGGATAAAATCGCGTCCTTATTGTCGAACCAGAGTTTAAACGCCTGTTGCATGGAATATCTCTTACCATTAACGTTAAGAGGAATTCCCGGATTAATATCCGAAGCACTGGCATGGTTAGGACCTAATGCGTCTGCATCAGAGCCGTTGCTCTCGTTACGGGGCCTGCAATAGTTAGCACATGATTTGAAGAAGGCAATGATAAACTTGACACGGGAGTCTGCGCCTAATCAGATTTTGAGTATAATAACTGCTAATTTAATGAAAAAACATACCATGGTTGTTGTTGAGATGCTTCAAATTGCATTGTTGATGATTTTAGAGTATTCAAAGGGATATTCAAGTTATGAAGATCTGTGAATTCGTTATGTACTTGATTTTCAATTAGAATGAATGGGAGAGCTTTTACGAACTTTTAAGTGGTTAAAAAAGAAGCGAGCGATGGTGAGAAAATTTCACCATATACACTCTAAAACAATACTCTACATGCTACAAGTACTTTTCAGTGCAGATGTCGATTATAGCAAAATATTATTGAGCTCAATTTACATTTTAACTAATTAAACATTGCTGTAAAAAATTTCGCTGCTACATATGGGAGGCAACACTTCTCGCTATGATTGGCTATCGTCGCACGCCATCACGACAGAAATACCGGCTCTTATACCTCGGAGTTGTAGTGATTTAGGAGCTTCATAAGCCAAGGGATTTTTCCATCTCTGAATGGAAGTCACGGACTTGGTATCCAGCCTCAAAACCGCCCTTGTAGACATCTTCCCAATCAACACTTGCGTCTTTGTTCAACAAAATATCCTTGTGCATTGAATCGGAGCCTCCTAGTATCTGAGGTTTGCAGTCGGTAGCATCAATTATGTTGAGCTCCATTGCTCTTTTGATTGGTTCTCCAGCACCGAACACACGCCTGTACATCTCCAACTTCGTGTCATTTTGAGTAGATTCCCAGTGTTGAATTCTCAGCTCAAGAGGGTGCCTGTCGTTTATTTGGGATGCAATGTTCAAAGGACCTTTCTGTGCTCTTAACGTGTCTTGTAAAGCTGGTGTATTCTCCGACACTTCTCCAAATGCTGTGGTGTTGACCGAAGACAACTGTTTGTTTTCTGGAACAAGTCTCAAAGACTGACACTGTTAGTATTGATTGTGATTATTTCAAGTGCAGCCACATACCATTTTGTTAATTTACGATATTTAGAAGTTGTCGCCGCGTTGAGTGGCGATTAGTGAGGTTGTAGGTAGTGCATAGTGTGAATTTTGAAATCGCACTCAATTTGTTGGCTGCAAGCCTGCTTTCTATTACAATATAGTCATTATATGCTCAACACGGCGTGGTCATCCTCCTCTTTCAAAAGTTTTGGAAACCATCTCAGCTTCTCTGGATGTAAGACTCCGTTAAACCAAAGTGTCCCGAACACAAGGATGGAAAAACCAATGAATTGTATGAAATTAAACTTTTCCCAGCCCAAGATTATAGCCACTAGCCAGACCAATGTAGTACGGCAACTATCAACTGTGGACCTTGAAGTGGCAGATAGGTGATGAGTTAAGGATATGCCACAGAAATTGAAGCATGAAATGCAGACCATGATAAGGAGGGAACTTCCTATGATGTATTTCAGAGAGAAGGTTTGCGAGAGGGATTCACCTAAATTGAATGCAGAGTCGAGAAATTGCTCTTGACTCTCCAAACTTTGCACCAAGAAATTCATGATTATCATGATAGTCACTAAAATTATGACCCCAAAAAAGCCCTCCGTATACACCAATTCAAGCGGTGTCATCAGGAAATGGGACAAGATTTTCTCTTCGATGACAAATTGTGTGGCTTGAAGTGCCACTGCAACTAGAATGAGCGATATTCCAAAAAGTACAAGCTCTGGATTTCCACGATCAGAAGGTGCACCTGATCCACTGTAGCCAACAATGACGATACCAAGTGTAACAAAGATCAACGCAATCCATTCGTGTCTTCTTATCTGTCTTTTTAAGAAAAGAACGGAAAAGAAGGCAACAAATAAAACAACAGCCCCACGAGTCATCTGGTAAATAGATACGGGAGTATAGACTAAACCTATGTTCATCAAGGACGTGGCTAACATGTCACAGACAGAGGGAATTGCCAAAACTAGCCTGCGATTGAGTGAGCTAAGACTTGCATCTTCTTGAGGTTGGGTATACTCATGTCTTTTTGCTAAAGCTGATTTATACAAAATGTAGTATACAGAATAAATGCACATTTCGCCAATGAACATTTGTAATGTTTGGATGGCCGGCTGCTCAAAGAGAACATGTTTGGAAGGGTCAATATTATCACAATTTCTGACACACTGATTGTCCTGAAACTTTGTCAAAAGAGAATTTAAGGCTCCACACACTATTGTGCCAGTGACAATGTAGATCGTGTACCACATACTCTTCACACTTGTGACGATTGTGGATTAAAAGCCTCCGTATGAGGCCGCGTCCTCAGCCGGCTCGCGATAACAACTGCACATAGTCCCGGCCCCCACAGATATGGCAAACCTGGTAATTTTAAAAGATCCCCCCGGGTTTGAAAAAATCCAAATAAATCGTTCTCTATTTTCGTGATTTTATCCTATTCATTACCTTCGAGTGTATATGTGTTTTTTTAATGAAAAAGGGTCACATTCCTAATGCGGTAATAAAATGAGCCGCACGATGGTCATCGTTCGATTACGCCGGGGCTCCACATATTTAAGCCGCCACACAATTTAAAGCCAAAACAAAACATGAAGATTATTCAATAAGCATTACATAGTCTAAAAGTTAATATTTTTCAAAGTTTTTTTCCGTTACATGTTGCTTTATGGCACCCCAAGATACTGCAACTTTAATTAAAGGCCAAAATGGGGATTTAGTCACTTCTGACACGACTTTAAGAAAATATTACAGTCAGTATCATTTCATAAGGCTACTAGAAGATAATCCAAAGAGTTACATGGAATTTTACATCAATGCTATGGTTGTTATGACAAGAAAGTCTATATCAGCTGGACTCATCAAGTGCAGTTACCCGCACGTATGCCTTCATACAGACTTAAGTGCAGCAAAAAAATTTTCTCAGCGCACTACATCTTTATATCCTATAACACAAGATAAAAATGGCATTCGAACAAAGAGGAGGATCTAGAGGCGGTGCTCGTGGAGGCCGTGGAGGCTTTGGTGGTTCCCGTGGTGGTTCCCGTGGCGGTTTCGGCGGAGGCCGTGGCGGAGGCCGTGGTGGATTTGGTGGTGACCGTGGTGGAAGAGGTGGTGCTAGAGGTGGCAGAGGCGGTGCTAGAGGTGGTCGTGGTGGCGCTAGAGGCGGCCGTGGTGGTGCCAGAGGTGGTGCCAGAGGTGGTGCCAAGGTTGTCATCGAGCCTCACAGACACGCTGGTGTTTTCATTGCCAGAGGTAAGGAGGACTTGTTGGTCACCAGAAACATTGCTCCAGGTGAATCTGTCTACGGTGAGAAGAGAATCACCATTGACGAGCCCGCAAAGGAAGAAGGTGCTGCTCCAACCAAGATCGAGTACCGTGTGTGGAACCCCTTCAGATCCAAGTTGGCTGCCGGTATCATGGGTGGTATTGACGAGTTGGGAATTGCTCCAGGCAAGAAGGTCTTGTACTTAGGTGCTGCTTCCGGTACCTCCGTGTCCCACGTTGCCGATGTTGTTGGCCCAGAGGGTATGGTCTACGCAGTTGAATTCTCTCACAGACCAGGTAGAGAATTGATCAGCATGGCCAAGAAGAGACCAAATGTCATCCCTATTATTGACGATGCTCGTCACCCCCAAAAATACCGTATGTTGATTGGTATGGTTGACGCCGTTTTCGCTGATGTGGCCCAACCAGATCAAGCACGTATCATTGCTTTGAACTCCCACTTGTTCTTGAAGGACCAAGGAACTGTTGTCATCTCTATCAAGGCCAACTGTATCGACTCTACCGTCGATGCTGAAACCGTTTTCGCCAGAGAAGTCCAAAAATTGAGGGAAGAGAGAATTAAGCCTTTGGAGCAATTGACCTTGGAACCATACGAAAGAGACCACTGTGTTGTCGTGGGACGTTACGTCAGAAGCGGCTTGAAGAAATAAGCAATTTGCGTTATTCCGTCTTCTTCTCTCTTGTATTTTACCAATATATTAGCATAGCTTTAAAACAATGTCATAGAAACCCTGTCTGTAGTGACACCTACACCTACTGGGGATGTTCTCCGCGCTAAATGTGCATTCTCACACCCATAGCGCTTTGGTTTCGTAGTGCACAAGACCGCATCACACATTTACTACTTGAAAACTTTTGGGATTCGCCACTCTTCACTAAAATCTATCACTTTTGAAACAATTAGCCAAATAAACAGACTTTAATACCAATATCTCAAAGCATTCCGATGCGAAGGTAACAACATTCAAATGAGCGATAGTCCGGAGAGTAAGTCAGCGACGCCATCGGTGGTCGAAATCAATAGTGACGAGGATATTGAATGCGTCACCCCTGTGTCACATACACAATCACGAGACAACAATGTCATCGAGGTCTTAAGTGATGCTTCTGACGAAGGCGACAATGACGAGGTTGAAATCGTGGGAGAAAGCTCCCCTGCCCCTGTTGCTAATGATGTGGTCATCACCGGTCTGCAACCCACAGCCAATCCTAATCCAATACAAGCCCGCCGAAGTCAGCCCAGACAAACCAGCTTCACACGGAATCTCAGAAGGCGACGAAACTCGCCATCTCGTGGTTACTCTGAGCCACCGGCTTTTATACACCAACGCACCCTTTTTCACTCTGAAATGTTTCTACATTATGATAATACTTCTATGGCAAGGTTTTCCATTCTCCCAGGCGACGTGTCTGCATCTATCATGGAAAGAATCAGCAGGCAGGACGAACTAGATATGGATCGCAAGATGGAATTAGAAAACATCCACAACCGAAAAATGCTAAAACAAAAGCAGGAACTCACCAAAAGTGAGCTTAGTGGATATTCCAATGACATTTCTTCACATCAAAACATACTATGTGAATTGTGTGGAATAGAGTTGGGTGAAGGCATACCGCAAGATTTTACGCCGAACCCCGAATACGACGAATCTTTTGTTGACCAAGTATCTCGGTGTCATGTTAATGCACCATGGTTTTGTATACGGCAGTGTTTTGATGCAGACCGAGACTTGTCCAAAAGAGTTTTCTCAGCTAAATGTGGACATGTCTTTTGTGGAAGGTGCATCAAAAATATTGGAAATCGACCGGCGAAAAGAGGCAAAGTGAAGGAGAAAATGTCTATTCTTAATCCCCAAATAAGTGCCCCTCGCAAATGTCCTGCTCAGGACTGCGGTATTGTCTTCAACAAAGGAAAACGGACATTTACTGAACTTTTCCTCTAGGTATATGATACAGTGAAAGAGAGCTTTTATCCGCAAAAGCTTTCATCTAGAATGTGTCAGATCCACTATGGGTATCACTCTGCACATGGGTTTAAATTAAAGCCACGCTGAACGACTAGAAGAGGGATCGCTATATACTCTTTCAGAGCTGAGATACCATACGTCAATTTTACCTACAGCAGTCTCGGCCCATTATTCGGCCGACTGCAACTTGATACGGCCAAAGGCATAGCCGGAACTCTTCAGAGTATAAGATAGCTATGGGTTCCTTTCCTGGAGGACTCATCGACAAATTGCCTAACATATAAGAATTAAACGTTACTCAAGAATACAACAAAAAGCGATTAACGTATTTAAAAATTAGCTTAAGATATAAACAAATTCATGAATGGAAATCGTAGCAATGAATAAAACACTTTAATCTACCCTGGCTTCGGACAAGGTCAAAGGCTTGATATTGTTGGAGAAAATCGACGATCCATTCTTGAATCTATTGATTTTCTTCAATTTCTCCCTCACTACCATCACTGGAACCGAAGATTTTGTGACAAGATAATTCGATAAGGATCCCAACAATACGCCTTTTATGGCACTCAGTCCTTTCGATCCTACCACCACCAATGTTGGTTGCAAGCTATCGATGCATTCTAAAATCAAATGTCTAGGAATTGGGTGATGGATGATCTCAATAACAATGTGGATTTGAAGTTTAGTCAACTTTAACAAACTCAAAACCTGTTGCTTGGCTCTATTAAGCATGTTAATCCTTGCACGCTCACGTGCAGATTCATTGGATGTATTGCCTTTCAAGGAATGGTTACTGTCATTTTCCTCAATGACACACACAATAAACAACACAGAACCATCAACTAGAACAGTCCCCAAGCACCATTCTAGAGCAAAGATGGATTCAGGACTGAAGTCCATACAAAGCAAAAACATTTTTGGCTTGATTTGTGGATTGATTAGCTGAAAGAAATTCCCTCTCGTGATAGTCTGGATCACACGAGATTGCAGGATATTCGAGTCCACTTCGCCTTCCTTTATTGTTTCATTGAGTTGTGAGGCGAACTCAGAATCCAACTTATCTTCCACAGCAGAAGTGTACGGAATCATGAAGTCTGGATCTTTGAGCATACCTTCAGTATTTTCTTCAACTTTCTGGGAGACAGCCTTGTTCTTTGCACGTAAAGCTTCGTTCTCTTGATCGATAATCTTCTTCCGGTAGGCTTGATAAGTTTCCAATTTTTGTCTCCTCTCTTCGGCATCTTGATCAGATCTGCCGTAGTCTAATTCGTCTTTTCCCATCAAAGCATGCTTGTTTTCAGTCAAATAGGCGACAACGTCATTGTCGACCTCTGAACCTATGTTTCTCGCATTTGCAACGGCTCTTTCACTTGCTGTGAGGGCCTCAAGTTTTTTGATGGTGTTGCTATCATTCAAGTTCGAGTTTTCCAAAATCTTTGATATCTCGGACATTTTCTCGTCCTGACAAGCGTAATTAGGTAAGATATTACCGGTACCGTTATACTGGAATTTTTCGCCATCACCATCATCGCTGATGTGCTCTTCTTCACTCAATTCATCGTCCCAGAAGTCGTCACCTTTGTTGGAGTCGGGGGCGTTGTCACCTCGCAATCTCTCCAGAGGATCGTGGTTGGTGATAGACCACTTAAGGTCTTTATTTTGAAAGTCGTCAGTCAGTGCTGAAGGTGACCTGGATGCTGTTCCAGACGGTGAGTTTGATCTGCCACGATTTGATAAGGACTTTTGTATCTTAGCCAACTTCTCGGCTTCTAATCTTGCTTGACGGCTCATAACAATATTTTGTGGGGCGAAAGAAAGGGACAAATGATAAGTTGCTCTGTTCGAGCTTGTGATGTAATGATCGGTATCTTGTTTGATTCAAATAACGAAGGCTTGGTTTTTGTTGGGTCAACAGAAGTCTTTCGAGGGCTGAATGTGATTTTTTATTTGGGCGGGGAGGTATTGATAGGGAGCACCAAATATGAACACAGCCAGACACTAGCCGCACCACCTATACACCCGTACATCCGAATTATTTTACGTGTTGAGCCGTCCATCTGTAACGCCTGGGATTTCTCTTCGCGTTGTGAGGACACTTTGATTGGTTAGCAGGATTCACAAGGGCAGTGGTCTTCTTCGCAAGATCGAATGATCTGCATCGGCATCAAGACTATCGCTTTTTATTACATGAGTCTATTTGGATTGTAAGGTCTTTAATATCGGGATGATCATGGAAGTTACTTATTGTATTAGTCCTTAAACTTTGTCTTAATGTTCTGTCCGCCTAAGTAATGCTATGAATATTGTTCATGGGCTGGGCTACGGCAGTCAAGATTTACAACAATTCGAGAAAATGCGTAACATACTGTGAACTGTGAAATGAAAGACCCCTAATTTTATGCATACCCCAAAATCTTAATCATCATCTTCTCTCTCTTCCTCGTCCTCGTACTCAAACAAAACATTGTCGCCCGAGGTCAAGTTGCCAAATTCCGTAATTGTCACTGATGTAGCTGGTAAAGTACACTTTGGAAAAGGTTTAAACAACTCAAACGGGAAAGTAAAAGTTTTAATGAAATCAGAGACTGTCATCTCTTGAGCAGTTTGGTCGCCTTCCAACTCCTCTGGCTTTTCCGCAATTTTAGTTTCGACAAAGAGGTATAACTCACACATTTGGGAATCTTTGTGGAACTTTTGCACGATTCGTTTTCCATGAGGCAATTTGATCGAAATTCTCACCAAATCTTGTGCGGGAGCATCCTTGATTTTTGTTTCAAAATATTCCGTTTTGATGAGGTTCAGAATAAATTGTTTCCTAGCTTTTTTGAGCTGCATTTGCATTTCCTTCTCCCGTAAGGTATTTTCTTTTTCTAATTTCTTGATTTTGTCACTATTAAGCGACTCGACATAAGCTGCATCCTGCTTTTCTTTAATCAAACGACTAAGCTCAATTTCCTGCTGGTCGAAGCGTTTGGTTACAAGCTGTGGATTAAAGTCCACCAAATGCCTTTGGAGATTCTTGCTCAACTTTCGAAGTAGGGTATCAACCTCTTCCTCGTCACCCAAGGAGCAATTTGCTTTGTAAATCACCGACATTGAAGACATTATACTAGGATCCCTGGAGACGTTACCCAAAAGTGTGAGGAAAGGGGTCTTTCTCAGCTTGTAAGTTTTCGATAATTCAAATGCTTCTGGTGATCTGTCTATGTTATTGACAAAAATTTGCGTGTCCTTAAATTCTCCTGAAGACTTATTGAGCATATCTTTCACAAGCTGTTGGCCAAAAAATTTCTCAAAAAAGCTTTCGCTGGCGTTGTCAACTAAAACAACCAAAAGAAAACTGTATTTCTGCGAGGCGGTGTCATGGGAAGAGTTAAAGTCATTAAAGGCAAGGTTGTATATTTCTTTCTCCTCTCCAATACGCTCAGAAAATGAGTCATTTTCGTCATAGGCATTGTAATCAAAGTTTTCCTTCACGGCATTACGTTTTGGGGTAAGAATGAGGTCCAAGCCGAAGAAATAGCGAAATGCGGAGTACACCAAGGAAATGGTTTTAGGAAATATAAGGACAAGAAGCCACCAAATAGAGGGGCGTGTTTCTTCGGCTTTAGTCTCAACAGGGACACTCTTCTCGCTTGACGCAAACGCTCTTTTGGACATGTGAATGCCCAAGTCAAACTGCCACTTGTTAGAAATCTTGGGTGCCTTTGCCAACTTGGGTAGAAATAATTCCAAACCAAAATCATTTTGTAGACTTTGAAGAGGATTGGATTCAAGGGGTGAAAAATCGTTCCGTAAAGGTGTGGAATCTAAATCGACTGGAAATGCTGGGGACGGTTCTGGGATTGGGACTTCAAGACCTGTCTCAAAGAATGCCAACACAGAGTTGTTCAAATTGTAGTTGTGATGAGAGAGCAACCGGATAGCATTCTGTTCGGTTTCTTCTGAATCTAGAGAGATTCCAACAATCGCAACAAACTCGTTGATAGTGTCCTGCTCCAGGGTTGAAAGGTTGTTCATTGCCAAAGAATTAACACGCAGGTTGTACACTCGCTTTGTAGGCCCGGGCGGTGTCTGGATGCAGTACTAAGCGAAATATAGAGTGGATGGTAGGAGAACGCCAGCGTAGTCAGGTACTTTAAACAAATCTTTGCGTACCAAATCTAAATCATGTTGGATGGAAATTTATGTTGTGTAACGTAAGTATTTCTGTTTACCCTGAAAACTAATGATACTTTTCTCCCGTGGTAGCAAACCATCGATGTGTTGTCGAAAATTTCTAATAACACGTGAGTTGGAGCAGATATCAAGTTCCATTCAGAGGCACGAGGTGTCACTAGAGACTCCAACCAAGACAGCAGTCTTTTTCAGCTTGTTCATCCAATACAGCAAAGGTGTACTGGTGTTTGCTATAAGGCACCCCACGTCCTCCACACTTATGCATGACTGTTGCATACAGTGAAGATGAGAAAAGCAAGCATAGCAGCAAATGCCAAAAGCAAATTTGCATGCTCCCAAGCTGCAACTTCCCAGATACTAAGTATGAACTCAAATGTCACATACGTGATCTCCGGCTTTTTTGCAGCTTCTCCGAGTGTGTCTCACGTCACGAGTTCAAAGTTCCGCTCGTGCGAGATTTTTACCGACAGCCTCGGTGTGCAGACTCCGTTCGGCTCCACGTGAAGTCGAAGCCTTCCTTCCAGCCATATTTGCAATGTGCATCTGAAAAAGTCCCGCATCTGAGAACAAAAAGTTTGATTGCGCTTGCTGAATCATCAGTGCGTTTGTTACTTGGCTTGCCGTGTGCGCCAGACTTGAGCCCTTGTCCTCTACACTAACTGCTCTTAGCTATTTTTGTAAGGCATCGGGGCTCCGCAGTACCGAAACTAGGGCAGAAGGAATACTACCAAATTTTTGCAAAGTCACTAATTACTATTTTTTTCATATACATAGGCATTATAGATGTAGAAATATCCTGCTCTAGCAGCGTTGAAACGATTTAAGGCTTCAACGTCAAGTTATCCTCTTTACCGTGGTTTAGAATTTTTCCGAGTCGGCACGCAACCCTCCACGTTTGCCTACATATTAGGTACCGCGGTCTTATTTATTCCGACCCACTCGCCAGACCTTGAAATTTTTCCTCATCCACTCAAGCTACCGCTGGCAAAGTACAGGACCCGTCGAGAAATTCGAATCAAAATTGCTAGAGCTTATTTTTGAATTCATCTCTCGCTACTGCTCATAATGTCCAGATTTTTCAAGTCGGCTCTTGCGAAGACCGCCTATGTCACCGGTGCAACTGTTGGTGCAACCGTGGTGTACTTGGACTTCATCAGAGCTCCTAATACCTCCGAGTTCTCCAACTCATACAAGCCATTGCTTACCACCCTTGATACTCCTCCATCCCGGGATGAGCTTTTGAACAGATTAAAAACAACTGATAAGTTTGACCTTTTGGTTGTTGGTGGTGGTGCTACCGGTACTGGTACTGCTCTTGACGCAGCCACCAGAGGCCTCAATGTCTGTTTGTTGGAGAAAAATGATTTTGCTTCGGGAACTTCCTCTAAATCTACCAAGATGGCTCACGGTGGTGTGAGATACTTGGAGAAAGCTATCTTTCAACTCTCTAAAGATCAATTAGATTTGGTCATCGAGGCTTTGAACGAGAGAGGAAATATGCTTCGTACTGCTCCTCACTTGTGCTCTATCTTGCCTATCATGATTCCTGTTTACAAGTGGTGGCAAGTTCCTTACTTCTTTGTTGGTTGCAAAATGTACGATTGGTTTGCTGGCCATCAAAACTTGAGAAACTCCACTATCTTCTCCAAGGAAACTACTGCATCTATTGCTCCAATGATGGACATGTCCAACTTGAAGGCATCTTGTGTTTACCACGATGGTACCTTCAATGACTCTAGAATGAATGCCACTTTGGCTGTCACTGCCATTAGCCACGGTGCTACTGTTTTGAACTACATGGAAGTTAAGCAATTGATTAAAGAGGATGGAAAACTTGTGGGTGTTTTGGCCCGTAACCGTGAAACTGGCGAAGAAACTGTCGTGAGGGCAACTGCTACTGTGAATGCCACTGGTCCTATGGCCGACAAGCTTTTGGAGATGGATGCTGACCCTCAAGGTTTGCCACCTAAGACCCCTCAATCACCAAGAATGGTTGTTCCTTCGTCTGGTGTGCACGTTGTGCTTCCAGAATACTACGGTCCTCAAAGTATGGGTTTGTTGGACCCTTCTACTTCTGATGGTAGAGTCATGTTTTTCTTGCCATGGCAAGGAAAGGTCTTGGCCGGTACTACTGACACCCCATTGAAATCTGTTCCCGAAAACCCTGTTCCCTTGGAAGAAGAAATTCAGGACATTTTGAACGAATTGCAAAAGTACATTGTTTTCCCTGTTAACAGAGAGGATGTCTTATCGGCCTGGTCTGGTATCAGACCTTTGGCACGTGACCCCTCCAAGCTTCCAAAAGGTAAAGAAGCTAATGGCACTCAAGGTTTGGTTCGTTCCCACTTAATCACGCAATCGGAAACCGGCTTGGTCACTATCTCCGGTGGTAAATGGACCACATACAGAGAAATGGCTCAAGAGACTGTGGACACTGTTGTCAAGAACTTTGACTTCGGCAACAAAACAGTTGGACCATGCAGAACCAACGAAATCATTCTCGTTGGTGGTGAAGACTACTCCAAAAACTATTCTGCTAGGTTGATCCACAAGTACAAGATTCCATTGAAATTGGCCAAGCACTTGAGTCACAACTACGGTTCCAGAGCATCTCTTATCTTGGAGTTGTACCAACAAAATGACTTTAACAAGTTGCCTGTTACCTTGGCTGCTAGCAAGAGCTTCAACCCATCCACTGCCTCCGCCAACGAAGACAACATCTTGTCTTACCAGTCCTTCGATGAGCCATTTACTGTGGCTGAGCTCTTGTACTCTTTGAAATACGAGTACATCAGAACTCCACTTGACTTCTTGGCTAGAAGATCTAGATTAGCATTCTTGAATGCTAGACAAGCTTTGAATGCTGTTGACGGTGTTGTGGAGATTATGAAAACTGAGTTCAACTGGGATGAGGAGACTACTGCTACTTTGACTAAGGAGGCCAAAGAATACATCGGTACCATGGGTATCAACTCCGATAAGTTCAACGTTACTGACTTTGTTGTGCAGTAATTTCAATTCAGTCTGATGTGAATGCGTTCTACTTGGACTATTTATTTATCACATATATACCACGCGACAGCGATTCCTTGCCTATAGTTCAACTTTTGTCAATCATTATAAATGTTATTTAAAGGTATTAGGGCTATACAACCCGGTCTCTATTGAAAATCATAACCGAAGCATTGATTACCAATCATTCCAAAGCCAACAGTTCCAACTCATGTGTCACTTTCTCTTCTCTTGCCTTTTTTAAATCGTTTGCACGCTTTTTGTCAGTCTTGGAAAATCTATCTGCATCACTCATGGCATTGGTCCCGAAACCATGAGAGTACAGTTCCGCACCACCATCATTCCCGAACTTATCCTGATATTTGGAGTTCGGAGTTTTGAGTAGCTGCTTAATATTGCCATTGTCTACAAGCTGGTCATGTAAACCGAACCCAAAGCACCACTTGAGATGCAATAATCTAAAGTACAAAAACCAGCTGTTGATACTGATGGACTTGGACTTTGATAATTTGACCAGTGTAGACACGAACGACGATGCCAAAAGCTCCACACCTGTTGGAGACAATTTGTAGATTTCTTCCCTCTTCTCTTTGTCAGTGTAGTATTCGATAGTTTTTGCGCCTTCCCTGAAAACACTATTGACATCCTTCTTTTCTTTTCTTCCAATCTTCTTTGAGGATAAATTTGAGAGGCGCAGCAAGACGGTGAGAATCGACGCCTGTTCATAGTATGGTGCATTGTAGTTGAATTCTAGATCTTCCTCATCATCATCCTCAGGAACTTCATATTCGTAGAGCTCATAACATAATGCAAAAACCTTGGTGGCAGCTTTGGAAAGATCAATAATCGAATCGTTATCAATCATTTCAGCTACTTCGTTAGCCACAAAGCTAAGGAGTTCATTCAAGTACTCGCCTTTTCGAAGAAGAGTGAGCAAGGCTCCCACACCATGGAGACACGCAATGGCAATGTTAGATTCAGATTGGAGGTGCATTTCTTGGTCATTGACAAGACGCTTGTCATCTCTCTCATCCATGAGTGTGGAATACTCACGTTCACCAGTATCGAGCTGCTTTTTCATAGAGAGAGAACTTCCAACAAACCCTTGCGCTAATTCTAAGAGCCACCTTATTTTGTCGTCAACACCGAAGGCCGATGTATCACCATACAAGACCAAAAGTAACCCGCAGTAGCCGGTGATCACGCTAGCCTTGTTCTCGTTAGTGACATTGGAGTTAGGAGTGTCAGAAATTAATTTTTCGATAGAGCCCAAGAAATCGCCACTCACAAGGTCACTGAAATTTTCTAGATCACTAGCAAGAAGTGCAATGGAAGACCTGTAAAGCAAGATAAACTCGCTCGCAGACTTGTAATTTCCGCCACTCAATTGGGTCAACAAGAGCAGGACAGTCTCTTCGGTGATATAGGTACGAGAGTCAGCAAACTCTTCATTGAAGCGGGGCACTGGCTTCATAACAATAAGCTTGTAGAGCTGTGCTAGAAGAAGTTCACGGGACTGGGAGGAAACCTGAGACCTTGGTTGCTGTAAGGAGTGGATGATATCATTAACAGAGGTGTGGTCAGACTGGATCCTTGACTTGTTCATAGACTCAGCATTTTTCTGTCTGAAATCCTGGGAGTCAGCAACCATGGAGTCTCTGTTCTCTGTTTCATGCAGCTCATTTTGATACATTATTGCTTGGAGTGACTCGAGCTTCTTCGAGAGAAGCTCCTCGATCGACAGAAAGTTCACGTCAAGGGCTCCATTTTCCTCGCTATCTGGAAGAGGTGTTCTCACTCGAGACACGGACCTCGATGAGGAGTTTGATGCAGATTCTTTAAGCAAAGAACGAGATATATAGTTCATGTTGCTGTTGTCACAGGAGAAGATGGGAGTAGAATACAAGAAAAGTGTGAGAAATTGATTGCGCGGATGTCTGCGTGACTCAAGTCCAGGCCAGTAGTGGAGCTCAAAATTGCCATGCACTACTACATTTGCCAAAAAAATCAAGATTATGGTATGCTTTGTAAGTTTTATGCTAAAAAATGACTTGCTCGGGCAAAACGTAACATTTCTCGCCGTTCTCTCTGATAGTCTCCTTCTTCACGTCCCGAGGAAGCGCCTTGCGCATATCAAAAGCGTCAATGTTATCGTTCACCTTGTTCACGTCAGTGGGATATTGTGAGCCATAGTAGCCAATGACTCGCCGGAAAACCGAATAGCCTAGATTCTCGTATAGTTGTCGGGCAACGTTATTGGTAACTTTGACAAACAAATCCACGAATAGAACCTCATGCGGAGGAATGGCAGTGATGTTTTCAAGATGCAAACAGAGGTTGGATGCCAACTTTATGCGCCGGTAATTGCGGTTGATGGTGACTGCTGTGATGTGTGTATGCCATTCTTTCTTACTGAGTTTGCCTTCGGTTTTTCCCATCATGTAACCACTCAATTCTTCTCCAAATGCAGACAGTTCCACCGACTTAAAAAATAGCGTGGGCCAATTACATATGTACTGAAGGTAGAACAGTAGATCGAAATTTTCCGTGAATGTGTCCAAGTTGACAGAATTGGCCTGGAAAAGGTCCTCCATTTGGAACGGTCTCAAAGACGTCATACTGTTGGGTAGTCCGCTGCACTCACTAGTCAGAGCGCATAGTAGTAATCACGAAGTCACGTGCACACTCTGCGAAAAATTTGATTTATGTCTCAAGACCGCTTGCTTTATTACACTATCTATACACAATGTTCGGCGGACCCGGTGCTCAACCTTCGGAGGAGCAGAAAAGACTTCAAGAGAAAATGTCCATTGATACTTTGAAAATCGCTGGTTTGATGGCCGGCGCCTTGTGGGTGACCCCAATCATCTTTCACTACATTCAGAGAAAGCTCTATTAAATGATAGACAACTCTTAAGTGAGCTGGCAAATCAGTCAACTGAAAGCAATCGAACCAAATTGGCTAAGCCATCGCAACTTTTGTATATATATTATCCGTGAAAAGCGGATCGAATAGATTTTACTGCCTTTCACATTGTATCTTGGCTGAATATGTAAGCTACTCGTCGTCTTCTTCCACCTCATTCTCTAGCAAGTCTTCCCTGGCTTTGTTGATTTTGATTGTCAAGTTGGTGAAATTATGGCGCTCAGCGATTCTAGTGGCAGCAAGAAGCGCCTTATCGTTCCTGATAAGCTTGACCACGCTAAATGCTTTGTTGAGGCGAGATTCTTGACATGCAATGTTGAAAAGCTTGAGAAGGGACTTGTCAAATGCAAGGCTGTGCTCTGTCAAGATCTGCATTATATCTTGCTCTTCGTCTTCATGTTGGGAATCTGCTAATGAAGCACCAAGAAGTTTACCCAACGTAGCACTTCTCAAAAACTCCTCCTCCGGGCTTTGCTCCTTCAACACCTGGAGTTTCTCCTCGAGATTATCGTCCTCAGAATTATCATTGTGTAAGTGCCTGTAACTGTTGACTGGAATCTTCAAATCTAATTCGATAGGCAAGGGAAGCGGGAAGCCTGGATAAGTGTCATTATTTTTCAACACTAAACAAATTAATTTGTCTGATTGTAAACCGAGAGGCCAGCACTTCCAGTTCTTTTTCGACTCGCTTAAGCCATAATCAGTCACGGTCTCACCACAACTAAGCAAAGGTACCCATCTGGAATTGTTGGGGTCTCTCCAGTGAGACAAGACAGTGAGAGTATCATCCACTCCGGCAACAAAGCAAGGGTCCGAGTACTCATTGAAAAATAACCCTTTCAATAACACATCTCCTGACCGGCTCAATGGCATACTGCATTCCTGCTGAAGAAATTTGTAGTCATTGGCGACACTGATCAAAGAGTAGCAAAAGTGGTCTGTACCTGTCTGGTGAATACTGAAAACAGTGTTAATGGCGGAAGAAATGAGAGAAACCACTGGAGAAACTTTCATCAAATTTATGCAGAGGCCAAACAAGTTGAAGAATCGGAGATACCCGAGGTTCGTGCCCACAACTATAATAGAATCACTGGAACTATCATTAGCAGTGCTGGTCAAACATATGGAGCTGATGTATTCCCCGTTCAAAAGAGGAACTATTCTCTCCCATGAGTCGCTGATGTTGCTGTGGTTTCTGTAGTAGATACGACCCTTATGTTCCAGTGCTGGGTTCGCGAACCCCGAAGAGCCAAGAATGATGCCTGTCTCATTCATTGAGCATAAGTCGTAATCGAAATGGTCAATGAAATGGTAGTCTTTGTTCACTGACCTATCAAAGAATGAGATGGTAATGCTCTTCTGATCTGAGCCGGAAGATACATTCTGAACACACCATGAGTAGCCTATCGAGTTCATGAACAAGTAGCGTCTTCTGGTGGAGATTGAAGAGTCCGAGGATTGAATCCATGGTGTTGACCCTGGTGAATAAGGAGCTAATTGAATGAAAGAGCTTTCGTTGGGAATATCAGCGAACCGAGCTCTTTTTTTCTGGTTGGAAAGGTGGTGATGGCCTGTATCTATAGCACTGCGTTCTCGCTCAAAAGGCTCATCTGCATCAGAGAAATCGTCTTCCTCATCAATGATCATAGAATCATCGAGGGCATTGCGCTTTTTCTTGTTGCTCGTTTCTTCTGCAACATCTGATTCGCTGGCTTCATCCAAAAAGAGAGAGTCCACCTCTGGGCTGATTTTGTTTGACTCGACAGCCTTTTCTAGAGGGGTGGGAATTGAAAAGAGATCCCCGTTCACCCCACCGACGTAGAGGGTAGAATCCAGCCACGTGATACTGGTAGGAACGGAGTCAAACTGATCAATTTTGAGCAGCTTCAAGAGCTTGAGCGAGTCGACGCTCACCACGTCCACGGTTCCATTTTTGTAGAGTAGCGCAATTTTTTTCTTGTTTGTAGAGAGTGTATGGGCAACGATTG
This sequence comes from Metschnikowia amazonensis, assembly GCA_008065195.1. Classification (NCBI taxonomy): domain Eukaryota; kingdom Fungi; phylum Ascomycota; class Pichiomycetes; order Serinales; family Metschnikowiaceae; genus Metschnikowia; species Metschnikowia amazonensis. Next base: position 6,357 of record VATE01000042.1, on the reverse strand, counting down.
TCTCCTGCTTAGGGGTAGATTCCATATTCAAGCTCCAATCTGACCTGTTGAAGGACTTGATGGATCCAGCAGATGTGGGCATGAATAAATCCTCTCCACTTGATGACCAGAATGGCTTGGTACTCACCAATTCGTGTGCATGTTCGGCAGTGTAGTCAATTAAATCTGTAGAAATGTTCGTCTTGGTAGGAATAATTCCCGGGATCTTCTCAACGAGTTCTGGAGCCTCGTTGACAACAGAAAACACATGAACCTCACCATTACCCAAGGCAACTGAAAGAAGCTCTCCCACTGCATTGTACGAGACATTGAGGAACTTGTCCAACATTGGGAACTTGGACAATGTGTTTCCGTTGACGCAATCTATGACTACCAAGTTGGTATTGTCAGTTCCACAGACAATACGCTTACCTTCATTAATGAAAACTGCATCTCTAAGTGGTGTTTCTGCCTGATAGATAAACTGGAAGTCTTCGTTGCCCGTAACCTTCTCTTCGAACGTCAAAAGCGCAATTTGGCCCTCTGTGTTGGTAACTAGGAGCTTGTTAGCGTAGGAGGTCAAGGACGTGAGATTGTCCGGGATGTCCACTGACACTGGCTCAGAGTTGGGCTCATTAAGGTTGAACACTTTCACGAGTCCCCCAGAATTTCCAACAAATAATTGGTTCAAAGTCTCATTATAGTGCACAAGACAATTTCCGTCAAGAAAGGCTGGCGTCTTCGTCAGCATGTTCTGATAAACGTTCCCAAGGTCTCTCCTGAGTTGTATGTGATGTGACGCGCCATACCGAGAAACGCGCCTACAAGGTAGCTGAACACGCATGCAGTACCAACAACAGGTGTCTTAGCATCGACTATCTTAAAAATCGAAATTATCAATTTTGCTTCTGTTTTCAAATTGACACATCACTTACTTTTCAACATCTTCAGGTGTCTTTGTTGTTGTCACGTGATTCGTCACGCGCATTAGACACACAACATGCATCCACCACACGCGTCAGCCTGGTCTCATCTTTCTACAAGTGTCAAGTGAACGTCACGAGAAGAAGTTGGTAAAAATTCAAAATCCCTACTTGATCCACCATGTCTGATAACATAGAGCAAGATGATGACGCCGTCTCCGGCCCATTGTTGATCGAGCAACTCGAAGGCAACGGTATATCCATGGGAGACATCAAAAAACTCAAACTAGAAGGTTACCACACCGTGGAAAGTGTGGCGTATGCACCAAAAAAGGCTTTACTTACAGTCAAGGGGATTTCTGAGGCAAAGGCGGAGCGTGTGAGTCAAGAGGCATTTAAACTCGTTCCCATGGGCTTCACAACTGCGTCAGAGTTTCACAGCAGACGATCCGAGTTAATCTGTCTCACTACCGGATCAAAGCAGTTGGACACTCTTCTTGGCGGAGGTATTGAAACAGGATCAATTACCGAGATTTTTGGGGAGTTCAGAACCGGAAAGTCTCAGCTTTGCCACACATTGGCTGTCACGTGCCAGTTGCCCATTGATATGGGTGGCGGAGAAGGAAAGTGCTTGTATATCGATACTGAGGGCACCTTTAGACCCGTCCGTTTGGTTTCGATTGCGCAACGGTATGGTTTGAACCCTGATGATTGCCTTGACAATGTGGCATATGCAAGAGCATATAATGCAGAACATCAGTTTCAGCTCTTGCACCAAGCCGCGCAAATGATGTCAGAGTCTAGGTTTTCTCTACTTGTTGTTGACTCCATCATGTCTTTATACCGAACAGATTACTCCGGTAGAGGAGAACTTTCGGCTCGGCAAACACATGTTGCCAAGTTCATGAGAACTTTGCAAAGGTTGGCAGACGAGTTTGGCATTGCTGTCGTAATTACAAATCAAGTTGTTGCCCAAGTGGACGGAATGGCAGGTATGTTCAATCCGGACCCAAAGAAACCCATAGGAGGAAACATAATTGCTCACAGCTCGACAACAAGACTATCATTCCGCAAGGGTAGAGCTGAACAGAGAATCTGTAAGATTTATGACAGCCCGTGCCTTCCTGAAAGTGAGTGTGTTTTCGCTATATACGAAGATGGTATCGGCGACCCGAAGTTGGAAGACGAGAACTAGGAGACAGCCAGACTTTCATTAGTAGGAAGTTATGTTGCGAGATAACGGTAGCTATGGTTGTTGCACATCTTTGACCCCTAATGATGTATATGTTCAAAATGCCGTCTGGATTAAGCACCGTGCTCGTAGTACAGTGCATTAATTTTCTGGATTTTTTGTGTGCATTCCTCGAACCTGAACAAAAGTTCTAGAATGTAAAGTGATATATTAACATGTTATGACTAAACCAAACTAAAGTGTCCCAAACGAGAGTAATCAAATATTTGTCTTTTCAAAAGATAATAAGATGAAGAGAAACTTAATTTGTTGCCAAAAGCCTTCACTTCAATCGTATGCGCTCCAGCATTATGTACAAATTTTCACTATTCAGCTGCGATCGTTGCGATGGGCAGCGGCTTTTGGATTCTATCTAAACGATCAGTCATTTTTTATGCAGCTCGAGCTGGATTAGGAAGGTGTGACCTGCATGCGCGGATAATCTATTTCATCTCGGTCGGGTAACGACGCAAACCCATGCAAAATTAGAGGTTTTTTCTCTGCACTTTTCAAATCTCCTACAGTCCAACCGGGAATATCCGCTAAACAATAGCTTTCGGTTACGTCGGACACCTTCCATTCATTTCCATTCATTTTTTTCTAGCGGCCTCCATTCCGCTTTGGATTAACCTTCATCCACCGATTAAACAGCGAATCATCTTCTCGATCAATCTTGATCTTCTATCTCCGAGGTGTACCCCAAACTAGAACTCAAGTGCACACTGAGCATTGATCCATTCAACTGATTGCACCAGCTTGGATACCTCGAACACCGAAATAGTATTGCCCAAACCTTTGTGCACAATTCAATGAAGTCCATTTTGCCTAAGCCGACTAGCTCAGTGCTGCTGCCTTCGCCTATGGCTCAAAAGAGAAAACCTTCCAACCTGGAAAAGTTTCCAAAACGTGTTAAGCAAGAATTAGATTCACCCTGTCATACTCCGACACTTATGTCCAGATCACAATTGTCGCCTGATCTCTCGCTTGACAAAGAAGAATCTGGATCCCATACAAAGCAAGCTAGACCTGTCACTAGCTGCACTTTCTGTCGCCAGCATAAAATCAAGTGTAACGCGTCTCAAAACTTCCCTGCTCCATGTACCAGATGCAGTAAGTTGGGATTGGGGTGTGAGATCGATCCCCAGTTCAAGCCCAAGAAAGGTTCTCAGATCCAGATGTTAATCGGTGACGTGGAGGAGTTGAAGGCAAAAATCGAAATGCTTTCTAAAAATGAACACCTTTTGACTGAGGCTCTAAATCAGCACAATCTCAATTTCTCTCAGCAGGCTGCTGGTCAAAGGAGAATATCCAACAATCAGCACAGCACGCCTGCTTCTGCAATGGACCATATCACTGGATACACACCATCTCCTCCCTTCAGTGCACACTCCAACTCACACTACCCAACCACTAATGTCGCCATGCTTAACGAAGTTCCTACACCGGCTGTCACGGACTTAAACCGCGTCTTGGCTCTACATTCCACGGATAACTCCCCTAGACCACATTTCGACAACGACGATGCCCAAATGGAGACAAAGTCTGCTTTGCCAGTTTTCTCAGAGTTCGTGCTAGGAGATGTAAAACTCTCCTTAGAAAAGGCAGAAGAGTTACATGATAGATTCATGCTTAAGCTCTCTCCTTTTATGCCAATTATCTCATCTACCAGCGCTACGCTGCTTTACAATAATTCTCAATTGTTGTTTTGGACTGTCGTGCTTACTGCGTCTTTATCTGAGCCTGAACCAACTTTGTACATGTCCTTGGCCTCCTTGATCAAACAGCTTGCAATTGAAACCTGTTGGATCAGAACACCCCGATCGACACATGTGATCCAAGCGCTATTAATCCTTTCGATATGGCCTCTCCCTAATGAGAAAGTCTTAGATGATTGCTCCTATCGATTTGTTGGCCTCGCAAAGAATCTCTCTTTGCAGCTTGGATTGCATCGTGGAGGTGAGTTTATTCAAGAGTTCAGTAGAAATCAGGCTTACTTGGGCCCAGACTCTGATCGCTGGCGTACTAGATCCTGGCTTGCGGTATTCTTCTGCGATCAGTTCTGGTCGTCTGCTTTGGGATTGCCCCCTTCCATCAACACCACAGACTATCTTCTTGAAAATGCAAGAATTGATGACAGTCTTCCCTCCAATTTTCGGTGCCTTATCTCTTTATCTATCTTCCAATGCAAGTTAGTGAACGTGATGGGTATATCCGTGACCAGATCCGATGGCTTGCTCGAGCCTCTGAATAGGGCAGCCTCTTTGAATATCCTTGACAGAGAATTGGAGAGACTCAAGTTCAAACTCAACATCATGGAAGGTTCTTCAGTGGAGATTTACTACTTATACTTACGACTCATGATCTGCTGTTTTGCTTTCTTACCAGGAACTCCCATTGAGGATCAAGTGAAATATGTTAGTACTGCTTATGTTGCCTCAACGAGAATTATTACTATCTCGTCTCAGCTTTTGAGTTACAATTCGGTTTCTTTAATCGAGCTACCTGTTTATGTGAGACAAGCGATCACATACTCTGCATTCCTTTTGTTCAAACTTCACTTGTCTAGATACTTGATCGACAAGTATGTCGACAGCGCCAGACAGTCCATTGTTACTGTCCACAGACTCTACAGGAATACCTTGTCATCATGGAAAGATTTGCAAAACGACATCTCGCGGACTGCGAAAGTACTCGAGGATTTGAATATTGTTTTGTATACTTATCCTCAAATATTTGTGCCGTCGGGATCCCCTAGTTCTGGAGGCAGTATCATCAGCAGAATGAGATCACATTTGACCGCATCGCTTTTCTATGACTTGGTTTGGTGTATTCACGAGGCCAGAAGACGCAAAGCTTCTGGTAAATTTGATCAAGAAGGACCACAAATTAAAAATGATGATACTGAGGAAGGCAGCATCTCAAAGAAGCCACAGCCTTTGCCATTTTACAATCAGATAACCAAAGATGACTTTAAAACTATCACTACGACTACTCCAAATGGCACCACTATCACTACCTTGGTGCCCACAGACCAAGCCCTCCACCAAGCTAAATTGACTGCAGGGGATAACGGGCAGAAGCCACTCGAAATCAATGGTATTCCCCTCTCTATGTTGGAGGCTACGGGTAGCACAAAGGACCCAGGGGCTTCTAAAGCGCCACAAGTCTTCCCTAATGCTGAAACTCCTAGTGCTGAAGGCATGACAAGAAGACGAAAGCGCAATTCTCAAGCTAATGATAACTTTGTTGCCAGCATCCCACAGTTGCCTACGAGTTCAAACGACTTTGTGGGTCCTATACAGCAACCACATGCCCTTTATGACTTTCCAAATGAAGAAATCGGGTCACATGGCAGCCCATGTTACCGGCCAAACCCTAATGCACCTGGTATGGCCGATCAATTGGACTCTTTCTTCCAGCAACAATCACATGGCTGGCTTAACAACGAAAACACAGAAGATGACTTTTTGGGATGGATTGATGTGAATATGATCTCCGAAAAATAACATGTATATATAAGTCAAGTGCCAATAGGCCTATGACAATTTTATGTGATGTGACGTTTACCTAGTGTAAGATAATATTAGTGTAGGTGTGAAGGAATACTGTTCTCTTTTTTTTAAATTTGCAATGCAATAATATTCACCGCAAGATGACAATTTGAGCTACAGTCTGTAAGTGGAGATGTTACTACGTGCTAAAGTACAGTGATTTTCAAAATTATTCATACCAGTGCGACAAAATTATTCAAACCAAATGGCATAATGTTTCACACCAACTTTTAATACAGTATTTTTGAAAAATATTCATACTAATGCGATAAAATTATTCATACCAAAATTTCAAAATTATTTAAACCAAATACAAGTTTTAAATTAAAGGATAACATGAAAACCACTTTAGGTTTGTCCGTTGCGACCGTTGCTTGGAAGATTACAAGAAGCGTATATATAAGCAATCGTCCAAATATAAATTTTCTGACTACTGAATTCTATTAAAAGTTGGTGTGAAACATTTTCCATTTAGTTTGAATAATTTTGTCGCACTAGATTGAATAATTTTGAAATATTGGTATGAATAATTTTGAAATATTGGTTGTTAGATTCTTTGATAACTTTAAGTGCCAGATTGTTTATTTATTCGTGCATGATTCCTTTTGAAGGGGAATCGGGTTAACTTATATAGACTTCGGGATGTTATGCATCCCGGAGTTAAGTTAGTGAC
>VATE01000354.1:292-11450 GCA_008065195.1 Metschnikowia amazonensis | reverse complement strand
ATACCAATTCTCAAAAAGTTTCATACCACTTCGCACAATCTTTCAATCCAAATGACGACATGTGTCACACCAACTTTTTAGAATTCAATATTCTGAAACTTGATGTATACAGGATACCATAAAAACTAGTTCATTTAAAGTGTACTAGATTGGAAGAATTTCAATGTAGTAAGATTTCAAATCCAATGAGTTGGTGTGCACATTATGCCATTTGGATTGAAAGATTGTGGAAGTGTACGATTGAATATTGGTTTGAATAATTTCGCACTGTAATACAATATTTTCAAAAATATTCACACCAGTGCGACAAAATTCAAACCAATATTTCATTATTAAAGCAATATTTCATTTCAAACCAAATACAAATTTAATTTACAGCATAATATGAAAATTACTTTAGTTTTTTCCGTTTTGACCTTAATTGAAAGACTCCAAATTCAAAAATATTAAGCAATCCTCTAGTTATAAAATATCTCATTTCTGACATTAAAGTTGGTGTGAACATTATATTTGGTTTGAAAGATTGTGAAAGTGGTACGAAACTTTGAATTTGTTACATTTTTTGATAACTTTAAGTGCCAGATTTTTCATTGTTTCGTGCATGATTCCTTTTGAAGGGTAATCGGGTTAACTATATAGACTTCGGGATGTTATGCATCCTGGAGTTAAGTTAGTGACCAAATGTTTCTGGCGAGCGGTAGTAGGATGGAACTGGATATGTCGCATCACTAAGTTTCAGAGTGGCGGTAGTGCAGAGACTGGGGATGTTGCTAAGTTTCTGACTGCATAGTCTAGGCTATAATTGCCCATAAAGGTAGCATACCTATGTGGCGTCTAACAGAATTGGTTTGAATAATTTCGCACTGTAGTTTGTCGCACTGCTTTTAATACAGTATTTTTTAAAATTATTCATACCAATATTCAAAATTATTCAAACCAATAAAAGTTTTACTATACAGCAAAACATGGAAACTACTAGTTTTGTCTATTTGGCCCTTGATTGGAAGACTCCAAGAATTGTATATATAAGCAATAGGCCAGATGTAAAATTTCTGATTACTGAATTCTATTAAAAGGATGTGTGAATAATATATTTGGTTTGAAATATTGGTATGAATAATGAAATATTGGTATGAATTGAAAAAACTGTAATTTCGCATTGTAGTTTGTCGCGCTGGTCTGAATAATTTGAAAACACTTCGAGATTACTTACAGAGAAATTAATCTTCTCATTGATTTTCAGATTCTAAATCTAGTAAATATTACTATACCTTGACTCCTATATATTAATCACAAAAATCTTATATATTTCTATCAAGTTGGCTCAACTAGTCAAGGGATGCTGGATAGTCTCAAACTTTGGCTAAAAAATCTCGCACAATCTACTGCTTCACTTGTTTCAGTCTGGTCTTTTAGCTAAATTTCTCATCTATTCAGTACATACTTCATAAAATAAAATATCATATACAGATCAAAATGGCCAACAATCCAGCTCCAAAATTCGACGTCAGACTGTTGTCTTATATCTGTAGAAACTCAAAGACTGAGGTGCGCACCTCGGCTATCCAGTTCTTTCACAACTGGCCCTTTGACTTCCCAGTTATTTCACAACTGGCCCTTTGACTTCCCAGTTATTTCATAACTGGCCCTTTGACTTCCCAGTCGAGCCATCGCAATAGCTATATGCACACACCTACCACATTGTGGTAGAAATGGGTGAAGGTTTTCTCCAATATATAAGGATGGGCCACTGCCCACGTTTATAAGAGTCAATCAAGTTTTATTCAACGGAGAAGCATACCAACATGCCTCCTGCTACAAGAAATGTCAGGAACACTCAACGTATAGTTCAAGATGATGCTGACACATCAGAGGACCCATCTTCTCCCGAAGTGGGTGTGAATGATGATGAGGTTTTTCACCTATCTCATAGATACTATGAAATTTATCTTCCCAACCTCTCGTACAACTCTGAATTGCACTCCATGGTTAATCTACGGAGCACCTAAGGAACTGATGTTTGACGCGGACACGGAATTTGTTGGAGTTTTAACCATAGAAGTTCTCCTCCTTTGCTTTCGGAAGAAGGGTGATATTGGTCGAAGACCAATATGATCATTCTAATGTTTATGAATCTTCAAGTTTATCCTTCATGCGATCCGTATCCATACTTCACGCTCTTATATTTCCTATCTGTATACCTATACTAGGAATTTGCCAATTAACTTTCCGTTCCTTATTGATGTCGCTCAACCAGAGCGGGACCTCCTCAATATATAGTTCCCCAGTAACCATGGCAATTGGCTGTACCTCCTTTTGTCCTGTATATAATCCAGTTTCATCTGCACTCTGAAACATGTGGCACTTATGTGTAATCCTGCATCTGGTCGCCATACTGCATATACCATGCTCACATATTCATCACCATGCTCACACGTTCAACAGAATTATCCTCTTTACAATATCACATTCTGTATAGAGAACTCTCTATATGCACACCTCCTACACACAACGTATATTGTTCTGCACAGAAGTGCGTATATAGCATCTCTTGCAGTAGAGAAATGAACTTGATCAGAAAACAAGCAGAAGAATGAAAAAATCAAAAAATCAACATTTAATTCAGCGCTTCAATCTTTTCCGTTCCTGGATCCATAGTTTGCTCACTCTCCAAAAGCAAATTCTTTACAAAGTTCTCTGTGGTTATCTTCATGGGAGCCTTGGTTTTCCGGCTGTAAGGCATAACGTAAACATCCAATTTGACACATTTCTCACCAGGTTCCTTCATAATCACATCCCGGGTCTTTTTCTGACAGTTGTAAAATGCTTGGTTTGTAATCAAGCCGTCCTTATCCACAGACAACCTGGTCCTTACGAAATCTGGCCCAAGCACAAATCTGCCCATGTAGAATCCTATATAGCGAGGAAGTACTGGGTGAACCATGGCAATGTAGCCTTTTTCCACGCCAAATTCTGCAATAGGAGTGGTCATAGACGAAATAGAGAAGTAGGTGAATAAGATATCTCTTTTTGCTCGCAACGGAACCCAAGTGTCGTTCATTTTGGCGAACAACACCAAAGAAGGGTAATGTTGAGGCAACACAGCGGCACAGAGCGAGGCAAGATAAAACAAAGGATAACTTCTCATGATTGGGGATACTTCTGGAGATTGCCAATACCATTACTTAAATAGTTGGCCAGGAAAATGGAGTACAAGTCACGCATTCTTGACATTCTGCATATAACTCGTATATGTAGTAGCAAACAGATGAGTAGGATTTGATGAGTGATGATGAGGAAAGGTGGGATTAAAAAGGGGAGGAAAGGTAGATGATACACTATAGTACAATATAGAGTAGAGTGAGAGTACACTACAGACACTTCAGACACTAAGGACACTACAGACACTTCAGACACTAAGGACACTACAGAGTACACTACAGACACTATAGAGTACACTATAGAGTACACTATAGAGTAGAGACTCTGGATAACTGCACTTCTTTGGTCACACCTCTTTATTTCTTCCACATTCTAATCATCTTCCTCAATACATTTCCCATGCAGCAACACTAGGTCACGTCTACTAATACATCATGGTAGATATTCAAGGATGCGTCACGCATTGATGTGGGATATCGCGATTTGGGGGATCAACTGTACGTATGCGCAAAAGATGCGACTTTAAGTGTTCATTTACTGCCAAAAACTAAAGTGTGAGGAATTTGTAGATTATAGAGTGGATTGCGTAGATTATGGAGTTGATAGATAGTAGGGAGAATATAGAGGTTTAGGGTAGGTACAAGACTTAAGACTTTGATATTAGTGTAAAGGTCTTTGATTCTACAAGTAGTTAGACTATAAGTCAACAATTATGAGAATATACTACTACAGATTTTTAGGTGTATGTGGGTATATTATTTTGAGTGAGATTCTGAATGAGATTCTGAGTGAGATTCTGAGTGAGATTCTAGATGAGATTCTACATCTCATTCTACATCTCATTCTACATCTCATTCTACATCTCATTCTACATCTCATTCTAGATGTCATTCTACATCTCATTCTAGATGTCATTCTACATCTCATTCTAGATGTCATTCTACATCTCATTCTATCAGTTCTCACAGATAATTAAGATATTACAAAAACACTGTTTCCATTGTGTGTACAGAAAAAAGTATTCAAACGCGAAAAATGTTTCGAACCAAGAACCCCTTCAAAGCTATGTGCAAACGTTTCGACTAGTGCGAAAATGTTTCGAACCAAAAAATATCATAGTATTTCTAAAATTATTCACTAGTGCGAAATTATTCAAACAATATTTCAAATAGAATAATTCTCAAAATTATTCAAACCAATGCGCAAAATTATTCCTACCAATATTTCAAAATTATTCAAACCAAATACAATTTAATAGAGCATAACATGAAAAAAAGTTTATTTTTCCCGTTTAGTCCGTTGATTGGAAGACCCTCAAATATATATATGGGACAATGTTCAGATTTTAGATTTCAGAATATTGAATTCTATTAAAGTTGGTGTGAACATTATGCCATTTGGTTTGAATAACTTTGAAATACAGTCTTTCAAAATTATTCATACGAGTGCGAAAAAATATTCATACCAATATTTATTCATACAGTATTTTTCAAAATTATTCATACCAATATTTATTCATACAGTATTTTTCAAAATTATTCATACCAATATTACAAAATTATTCATACCACGTACAAGTTTTAATATACAGCATAACATGGAAACTACTTTAGTTTTGTCCATTTAGCCGTTAATTGGAAGACTCTAGGAATGGTATAGAAGAGCAATAGTCCAAATATAAATTTTCTGATCACTGAATTCTATTAAAAGTTGGTAGGAAACATTTTCCCTTTGGTATGAATAATTTTGAAATATTAGTATGAATAATTTTGTCGCACTGGTTTGAATATTTTTGAAAAATACTGTACCAGTGCGAAAAATTATTCATACCAGTGCGAAAAAATATTCAAACCAATATAATGTTTCACACCAATTTTTAATAGTTTTCAGTAATCAACTATTTTTGCCTTGCTGATTGCTATTACTTTCAATTCTCGGTGTCTTCCAATCAATGGGAAAACGGACAAAACTAAAGTAGTTTTCATGTTATGCTGTAAATTAAACATGTACTTGGTATGAAAATTTTGTAATGGTATGAACAATTTTGTCTCATTGGTACTAATAATTTTGAAAAATGCTGTATAATTTTGAAAGATTTCTATGAATATTTTGTCGCACTGGTTATAATTTTGAAATATTTCTATGAATATTTTGTCGCACTAGTTATAATTTTCTCGCACTAGTTTGAATAATTTTGAAAACACTGTAGTTTCCACCACTTCACAATTTTTAAATCAATGGCATGATGTCATCTTATCAGAAATTTATAAGAATTTAATAGGAATTTTATATATGGACAATTGTTTATTTTTTCTTATTGAAGTGTTCCAATAAGTCGAAACGGACAAAGTAAAGTACTATATTATATGTGAATTAAGACTTGAATTTGGTTTGAATATTGAAATATGATACTTTTGTCGCACAGTTAGAAAAATTTTGAAAAAAACTGTATGGGTGGTCGTGTACGTTGCCAAGAATAGTGCCATCAAATAGGATGATGGTCAGGTGACCAGGAGACTTCCAGTTTGGCTGATTTCCAGAATAAACACTTATATAAGTATTAGGGTAGCTTGACAAGTCCGGTATTGACAAATAGTCAAGTTTGTGTACTAAATAGATCAATTGAAAGAGCATCTTGCATATAGTACCTTGCCAGATCCACACTGATTTACTGATTCACACTGATCTACTCAATTTCTTGAATATTCCTAAATTTTACTCTATCTTTACTTAATAATTCATATCAATTTTTCCACTACCAAATACTGTAATTTATCTCCCTTGTTCTATCATACATCTCTAGGCTCTGAGCCAACTATGAAGAAGAAATCTCCTGGACCGCCTCCACAGCACTGTCCACCACGTCGCTAGAAATGTCAAACTTAGAGGCAAAGGTCTTGATCAACGCCACTATAATGGTCCAAATTCCAGATACTCCATCAGTAGTTGCCGTTGAAGAGGACTTGGCACTGGAGACAGACGTCGTGGACGAACTTGATCCACTTCCCAAAAGATCCAAGAGAGAATCCAAGCCAGAGTCGGTGGATGTCGAAGTTGCTTTCGAAGGGGTAGATTGGAGAAGTGCGTTTGAATCACCAGTTGCGGCAGCATCTGCAATTCCCGCCTGAGAAGATGGATCTATTGCCACTGGATCTGAACCTGTAGCCACAGTATCTGTAGCCACTGCACCAGCACCTGTAGCCACTGGATTTGCTAAGTCATCAGCAGCCACTGGGTCTGCTAAATCAGTATTAGCTGTGGCGGCTGTAGCTGCAACCGCTGTGGCTGCGGTATCTCCACCTCCTAGACCAGCAAGGATAGCGGCGAGCCCATTTGAGGAGTCAGTAGTAGCAGCAATTGGAGCAGCTGTGGCGGTTTGAAATGCAGCCAAAAGAGTTGCCAAGTGGATGGGAGAGAACAACATTTGGTTGTGATTTGGTAGCGAAATGGGTGAAGATTAATGGGTGAAGATCTATGGATTGGAGGATATCAAGATAGATGGCGGTATATAGATGGCTATTTATAGATGGCGGTTAGTAAATGGCTCTTTATTGATGGGGGTTAATAAATGGCGCTTTATAGATGGCGGCTTATAGATGACGGTTATCTAAAGGAAAAGAGTAGTTGTATTATATAGATATTGCGAATCTGGGATTCTCCCCTTTATACCTCGCCAGGAGTACGCATTACTCGCCCTGCAGCGTGCTGCGGGATGCGGACGTGTGGTGAATTTCCATATGCGGAAGTTTTGAATTCCTGTCATCTGCATCTAATGTGTCTAGTTCCGGTGCATATACGGTCACCACTTGTCATAATGTCGGTTTCATCAGGAAAAAGACACATCTTTGGGAGACTTGGTGCGCGCACGACCTCGAAATCCTCCCAAACCCATTTTCACCGAGACAGAAACAGTTGCCAGCAGCTACGAATAGAACATATACTTACAACCACATGGGCCAGCTGAAAGATATGGTTCCGGCATGCCGGCATTTGCCCCGCATGACGGGATTTCAATGGCCGAAATGCAGGCATACTTCCCGATACGGAAATAAATCCTGCGAGTTGCAGCCACGTGTATGCAGGTTCAGCGTAAGGTGCTGTACACATTACCGAATAAGGTAAGAACCCTACCCCTTTTTCAAGCAACTGATGGAGTGGAATTTGGGATTTATTAAAGGGTTCAGTGTAAAGTGACCAATCAGTCACGTGATATTCATTAGTTTTCTACGCCATAGCATGTGGTGAGGCATTCTGGAGGGGCTACTTTAAGCAGTATATATGTGAATATTAACTTAGTACTAATGAGTTCGGTGTAACAATCTCTATGATCAAAATCTCACCAAGATTGGTTTTATTGAATCTAGAAGTTCTCATAGACCTATAAATTGATTCTTCGTTTAATCAAGAACTTGAACTTTATTCTTACTGCATTCTCTAAACAAACTTCCATTCAAGAAGACATTATTTGACAAGTTCACGTAAGACTATCTATATTTTAAAGTAACAAAGATTGGGAATCAAAAAAATAGGGTGACATAGATTGAGATAGTATTGTTAAAATATTAAGATATCATGGTCAAAAGATTGAGATTTCTTGGTGAAACAGATTGCGATATCTTGGTGAAACAGATTGCGATATCTTGGTCAAAAGATCGAGATATCTTGGTCAAAAGATTGAGCCAACAACTCAAGTAGACAAAGTTATATTCAAACCTTAATGTTAATTTTTTTTAAATTTCTCCGAGACCTATCTAATTCCTTTGCTAGCTCAAGTTAGGATCTATGGAAGTCAACTTTTAGAGTGCTGAGTGAATATACAGTCTTTCAAAATTATTCATACTAGTGCGACAAAATTATTCATACCAATATTCAAAATGTTTCATACCAGTGCGACAAAATTATTCAATCCAATAGAAATTTTGATATACAGCATAACATGGAAACTACTTTAGTTTGTCCGTTTCACCCTTAATTGGAAGACTTCAGGAATAGAATGTAATAGCAATCAGTAAAATATAAAATATCTGACTGAAATCTATTAAAAGTTGACATTATGCCATTTGGTATGAATCATTTGTTGCACTGGTATGAATCATTTGTTACACTGGTATGAATCATTTTTCGCACTGGTATGAATCATTTTTCGCACTGGTTTGAATAATTTTGAAATATTGGTATGAATAATTTGTCGCACTGGTATGAATAATTTTGAAAGACTGTACTAGATGAAGCGAATGCCGAAATTGTATAAATCTCTCATAATTGACTTTTAGGTTCCTCACTCATTTTCGTGATTATAAATTTATGATATTAAGTATTAATTACTATTTTATTTATATATTTAAAGCCTATATAATTATACAGTATTTTTCAAAATTATTAAACCAATGCGACATTAATTATACCAGTGCGGCAAACTCAAAGCAATATTTCAAAATATTTCAAACCAAATACAAGTTATATTATACAGCATAACATGAAAACTACTTTAGTTTTGTTTACGACCGTTGATTTGAAGACGAAGAGTGTATATAAGCAATCTTCGAAATATAATTTTCTGATTACTGAAATCTATTAAAAGTTGGTGTGAAGCATTATGCCATATGGTTTGAAAATTGTGCGAAGTGGTAGGAAATTTTGAATTGGTTTGAAAATTGTGCGAAGTGGTAGGAAATTTTGAATTGCTTTGAAAATTGAGCGAAGTGGTGGGAAATTTTGAATTGGTTTGAAAATTGTGCGAAGTGATAGGAAATTTTGAATTGGTTTGATTATCATTGTGGTCATATCCGCTAGAAGCCTATATATCACCGAAGAGAAGGATAGGAACTAAAACATTTTAACAATGCCCTAAAATCCGTACATCCCTGGATCAGAGTAGTATAATAGACTAAAAATCGATATCCCTGGATTATTAGTATAACAAAATTATTCATACCTATTATTCATACAGTATTTTTCAATATTCATACCAGTGCGAAAAAATTATTCAAACCAATACAAATTTTGATATACAGCATACGTGGAAACTCCTTTTGTTTTCTCCGTTTCGCCGTTGATTGGAATCTAAGAATAGAATGTAATGGCAATCAGTAAAATATAAAATATGTGACTGAAAACTATTAAAAGTTGACATTATGCCATTTGGTATGAATAATTTGTTGCACTGGTATGAATAATTTGTTGCACTGGTATGAATAATTTGTCGCACTGGAATGAATAATTTTGAAATATTGGTATGAATATTTTTGAAATATTGGTATGAATATTTTTGAAAAATTGGTATGAAAAATTTTGAAAGACTGTAATAGCGCGCATTCACTATAGCAAGCATAGCTGAGCAAGACTAACACACTAAAATTGCTATTAATAAATATATCTATTAAAGCACACTAATATTAAAACATATATCAATAGAGCTGCAAAGAAATAGATATCCCCGAACCGACCCACCAGAACTGTCCTACGTAACTTAATCTAAACTTCTGAAGTTAACAGGGAAGTCACTAACTTTAGAATATTCAGATGCTATTAATTTATGACTGGCGAATGGACAAGCAGGTGAAGATAGCAGCCAAGTACCACGGGCCGAAATTGAGCTGGCGAAAGGTGTTGGTGAAGTTGCCTCCTGATGCCTATAACAACATTGTTCTATGCCGCCGATTTGCCAATGGCTACGGCTGGGGGTGGTGGAACGCTTGAAGAAGCAGGTTTTTGCGGAGGATCTAAAGGCCAAATTCTAGATTTTCCGAGGTGCCATTTAGAGTGATTAAATGGGTGAACTAGAGAGCTCGTTGAGGCTAAATACTGAATTATGATAATGAGAAGGATATGAGATTATGATAATGAGAAGGATATGAGCGGGTATAAGTGGAATAATAGAGTAGAGTGTATAATATAGAACTTAATCTTACTGACTTGCATCAACTTCCTATCTCAACAAATAGTGAACAGTCTCGAACATACGGGCTTTTCACTTTTCAGTTAGTCTTGCTGAAAATTTGAACAATTTACGAATCCTGCATTCAAGCACTTGCTACACACTGGGTGAAAGGTAGCCAAGTCTTTGAGTTGTCGACGTATTACAGGTCAATATTTTTGGAAAATATTCATACCGAGAAAATTATCACACCGTGGGAGAAATTTATCACACCGTGGGAGAAATTTATCACACCGTGGGAGAAAATTATTCAAACCAATACAGTATTTTTTAAAATATTTCCCAGTGCGACAAAATTTCTCCCAGTGCGACAAAATTTCCCCCAGTGCGACAAAATTTCTCCCAGTGCGACAAAATTTCTCCCAGTGCGACTAAATTTCTCCCAGTGCGACTAAATTTCTCCCAGTGCGACTAAATTATTCATACCAATATTTCAAAATTTTTGAAACCATACAAGTTTTAATGATTCGATAATACTACTAATTGCTATACGATCTAAGATTTTATTCATATTATCCTTTTATCCGGTTCCTATGGCTATCAGAGGTATAGTGTTTTAAATATTCATAGCGCGCAAATGTTCAGCAGAAAACAGAACATTGTTTTAAAATTCAAAGCAGCGCGACAAAATATGTGAAGATACTTTCTCCAAGTCATATTCAATATCTGGTAAAGGTAAGTCCTCATTGAGGATCCAACCTTGTAGGAGTCACTGCCCTCTGCTACGAAAGAGTGAAGTCTATTGAAGAACTCTTTGGAGGTGGTCCCTTGGGGAACGTCTCGTAACAACATCATATAACTTATATATTCAAGAAAGTTGTTGTATATAAGATAAGAGAGAATAGGTCCTTGAAGACAAAGAATATGAAAATATGAAAATATGATAATATTCTTTCTCAACTATAAGTAGGATGACGTCGTGTAAGTTCCAAATAAGAGTGGAACACCTTCATAACTAGGATATCCAGTAATCTGGTGATACACATTGAGGTGAGCGAAGTAGCCCTTTACCCCCTTTTGCTTAAAGGGTGGTTCAGTGCGCGCCACATATGCTGATAT
>VATE01000110.1:5204-40356 GCA_008065195.1 Metschnikowia amazonensis | reverse complement strand
CATCGATGGGCTAGGCAATCAGCACTTCATTGATCCTGAACTTCACGGACCCACTGGTATGAAAAATTTTGTCGCAATAGTATGAATAATTTTAAAATACTATGAATAATTTTAAAATAGTATGAATAATTTTAAAATAGTATGAATAATTTTAAAATAGTATGAATAATTTTAAAATAGTATGAATAATTTTGTCCCACTGGTATGAAACATTTTGAAATATTGGTATGAATATTTTTGTCGCACTAGTATGAATAATTTTGAAATATTGGTATGAATAAATTTGTCGCACTAGTATGAATAATTCTGAAAAAGACTGTATGAATAATTTTGTCGCACTGGTATGAATAATTTTGAAAAATACTGTATTCATACTATTCATATTATTCATATTATTCATATTATTCATATTATTCATACCAATACTTCAATTATTCATACCAAATTCAAGATTAATTTAAGGATAACATCAAAATCACTTGACTTTTGTCCTTTCAACCGTTGATTGGAAGAGTCAAGAAGCGTATATATAAGCATCGTCTAAATTTGTCTGATCAAATAAGTTGTTATATAGATAACATTTCAGTTTTTTCCATTTTGACCGTTGATTAGAAGACCTAAAATGCACCACATGAGGTAATCATCCAGATTAAGAGTTATAATTTAAAATTTTATAAATTGGGTGAAATATGCCATTTGTTTGAAGATTGTGCGAGTGGAACGAAAATTTTGAATTATTGGTATGAACTATTTGTGGCGGTTTGAACAATTTTGAAAAACACTGTAAATTTTTCGTACCATGGCAAAATCTGAACTAGTTTCCTTGTCATATATATAAAATTCTATTAAAGTTGGTGTAACATTTTCCATTTGGTTTGAAGATTTTGTCGCACTAGTTTGAAAATTTTGAAATATTGCATAACTTCACTGGTTTGAATAATTTTGAAAAACACTGTAAATGACTGTAAATCTGACTGTAAATCTAGAACACTAGAATGATAATTTTTCAAATCCCTATTAATTGAATCTTTTAGTGCGGCATTTCTAATGTTTGGTCTTTGTTATCTTCAATTCAATTGTTCAAAGTAGAGTCACGTGATAAACTTCTCCGGAAAACCACCCAGTCAAATCTTTCCATATCACCAAGTATTTGCTGTTCATGCAATATTTTGGTAAAATTTCTTGCATGCAACGTATTAGGAAATTATAGTAGCAGAACATTCCTTATGGTTAAACTTGATCACGTGTTACCAGCACATATTACCGGTACTTTCAAAACCACAGAAGAATTTCCAATGAAAATCAAAAACCTAAATCAGCTTCCGAGTTTGCAAAACCTTCCAAGTTCATGGTCAAACCTTCCAAGTTCATGGTCAAACCTTCCAAGTTCATGGTCAAACCTTCCAAGTTCATGGTCAAAACTTGCTAAGGCTGCAAACAAGACATGGATACATCACGTGACCGGGTAAAAGTCACAAGATTCTTCAAGGAGAAGGACGCAGGAGTTGTGGCTTTCGGATGACAGCTTTGGCTGCAGGAAAGAAAGCTTGCAAATGCCCAACTCGGCAGGTTTGAGCCACAGAGCCGAGCCAGTTGCCGGATTAATGTCGGCACGGCCCGAAAGAAGTATGCCGAGTCATCGGCACAACCGGCACCCGATGCATGCGACATTTCTGAGAGATTTTCTGTTCCGCGCGGAAAATACCAGGTTCCATCATGAGGCAAAAAGCCCGAGCGAGCGAAAAAAGAAATTGAAAAAGCAATTTTTTCATGTTGACATTCGGCTCGCTTTTGGAAGTGTGTCAATCGCAACCCCTCAATTGGATACGAGATACTGCAGCCTTACACATAACACCAGATTATCTGCGCCAGCCCTCCATGCAGCAATGCTGTCAGAAAGTCATAGCGACGAAGTTTGGTTGTGCATAAAAGTAGAAGAACTGATAACTAGCTGATAAACTAGTTGAAAATTGGCTGATGAATTGGCTGAGTAGATAAGCTGCTAAACTACCTGAAAATTGGCTGAGTAGATAAACTAGCTTAAGTATCAACCTAATTAAAGATGACTGACTTGTTCTTTATTGGAAGATTTTGAAGGATACCAGATCTGCAACTGAAACACAATTATTGAAACTGGAGAATATTCTTGATTAATCGGTCTCGAAGGTATCTCGGGGGTTTTTTTTGAGTATCGTGGGGGAATTTCGTGAGTATCGTGGGGGAATTTTTGAGTATCTTGAGAATTTTTGAGTATTCGTAGGTATTCGTGGATGTTATGGATTCATTGGTTGTGGATTCATTGATTTGATTTATTGATTTGATTTATTGATTTGATTTATTGATTTGATTTATTGATTCTGATTCATTGATTATGGATTCATTAATTATGGATTCATTGATTGTAGAATCATTCAATTCTGGTCATTAATATTCGTCGGCTTATGGCAAAATCTAAATTTCTCAGAGGATTACACTGCTTTATATACAAAAGAAAGGATATACAAGGGATATGTACACAAAGTCATAGTTTCGAGGGTACATCGAACATCACAACCCCGAGTTTGCGATTGCAGCCTATTTCGAGGAACGCTAGATGGAGTTTCGGTAGATGGGACTTGGTGATATGGCATGGGATGAATACGCATGCGCACGCACCATGGCATATTTGTTTGGAATGCACCTGCACACTCGGCAGTGAGAGCATGGAAACGCACCCAGTTGGGAAAGATTCCAGCCTATCCGGGCACGTACTTGGAACCACCGACTCAGGCCTCGATAAAACGACATTTTGCTTACATTGCGACATTGTCACCCGATGGTCGTCTGCAGCCTCCGGTTAGGCGTATCCTGCCAGTCGGTTCTATCGGGCCACTTGGTCCTGTACTTAGCAGTCGGTTCTACCGTTCCACTTGCTCCTGTACCTGGCAGTCGGTTCTATCCTGTAAGGCACCGGTCCCCGATATGGGCAGCTTGGCGTAGTGTCGCACTCATGTCGCGAAATGGTTGGTCCTGGTCCGGGTAAGACTTGGCGAGTGCGATACTGAAACTGGAAGACATATTGCTAGTGAAGAAGGGCATTTCTTTTTCGGCATCGTGCGGCTGTCCCGGAAAAAATTTGCTGGGTTCAATTTGTGTCTTTACAAGAATAGAATGTCGCCATTTTAAGACATCCGAGGGCGTAGCGACATCCGGGGCGTAGCCACATCCACCCCGGCTAATGTAGCGACACTAAGCCCGTTAGTGGAGCGACATTGTGCCGTCTATATCTGCAACCGTAGGATCGGACATTGAAGGCTCCGGTTGCAGATAATGTCGCAGGCTCCGCTGGGGCACATGGAGGAAAATCTGATATGCAGCAGAGGTGCATTTGGAGCACTTTAATTGGAGCATCGTGGGGTGCTATATGCCGGCCCGCATGTTGTCAATGACATAATACTTCTGCGCACAGCTCAAGCGGCATACTCTGCTGTAGAGTAACAATTGTGGAATGCACAAGCATAGGCTTCGTAACGATGAAACATATAAGGTCTAAGGTTCGAGGAGAGCTTCTTACGTGGGGTTGTGAAACATGCGTGAAACAAGGGCGACACGTGCATGAAACATTCCTGATTCAAGCCTAGTCGAGCCTTTGTATCGTAACCCACGATAGATGGTACTAGTATTGCATAATACAGGTGTCGAGCACGATTGACTAGGTAAGCGTCCAGTTCCGACCACACTTCCGACCTCACGTGGACCATCAGATAGAGCCGGGTAGTATATTACGACATGAATACGACATAATGAATAGGACATAATGATACTACTTAATGAATACGACATAATGAATACGACATAATGATACTACTTAATGATACTACTTAATGAATACTACTTAATAGAGTGTAGCGACTAGACTACGCTTCTATTCACTGAAATGTCGTATCCATATTCTTACCTCTGTACGACTTTCTTTGTACCGATCGTACCGAGCGATATCCAATGACGACATCTCAGGCCGACCAATAATACGACATTCACTAGACATTCCACGACTTCCAGCACTCTTTCCGCTTCTCGACCGGCATATCCGGGAGATCCCCGGCATATTGCATCCTCGATAACACAACAGGTACGATAACCGAGGAAATTACCCGCATGTGTGGCTACTTAATGTCGCACCCGTGCACCCGTACATCCCTTAAATGCCAGCGATATCGCGCACCGGAGATATATCCAAGTCGGGCTCCACAATAACTTGGCAGAGGCTGGAAAAGAACAAGGCTAGGTGGACATTGGGACGCTCACGTGACATGGTCTTGGCGTGCAAAGCCCATAACGGGCCGGCATATAGGCCAGGGTTTGTGGCGCGTGCCACTCCACCCCCGGTAGTAGGACGCCCGGTAGTAGGACGCCCGGTAGTGGGTTACCGGTTGTGAGACGCCCGGTTAAGGGACGTCGGTTGGGCCTGTCCGGTTGTAGCCTGTCCGGTTGTAGCCTGTCCGGTTGTGGCCTGTCCGGTTGTGGCCTGTCCGGTTGTGGCCTGTCCGGTTGGGGCCTGTCCGGTTGGGGCCTGTGCGCTTGAAGCCTGTGCGCTTGTCGCCTGTCCGGTTCTCGCCTATCCACTGAGAAGCGGGCAGGCAAACCAAGGGCGGCAAAAGATAGAGCGAGCAAAGATGCCGGGCAGCCGCATGTTGTGAGTGCGACATTATTCTGCATGCAAGTTGCGCCGGTGCGACATGCCTTCCTAAAACGTGCATTATTTGTTTATAACAGAAAATTCCCTCACTGGGCCGGCACTGGCGGGACAAAAGTAAAACAAACGATATGTCGGAACCGCAAGAAAAAAAAAATTAAAAAAAAAATAATGCAAAATCCCAACCTAATTTAGTGAGCCGGCAGGCACCCTAAAACTGGCAACCAAAATTCCCATATAAATCTCCCTCCCCCCGCCCTATTTTTTCCAATTTTTTTCCTTTTCCTCTTTTCTCTTCAGTTGTCTTTTTGATTTAATCCCCCCCACCACAATGAGTGCAACTGAACCTACTGTAGAAAAGGTTAACAAGTCTACTGAAGACGATGACGAGGATGAAGACATTGACCAATTGATTTTGGACTTGCAATCCCACCAAGGCTTAGACGACGAGGAGTCTGAGGACGAGGATGATGGTGCTTCTTTCAAGCAAGTCCCTGAAGAATTGTTGAAGACTGACCCTTCGGTTGGTTTGACCGATGAAGATGTGGCCAAGAGAAGAAAGAAATACGGTTTGAACCAGATGGCTGAGGAGTCCGAGAACATGGTTCTCAAGTTTGTTATGTTCTTTGTTGGTCCTATTCAATTCGTTATGGAAGCCGCTGCCGTTTTGGCTGCTGGTTTGGAGGACTGGGTCGATTTCGGTGTTATTTGTGCTTTGCTTTTGTTGAACGCCTGTGTTGGTTTCATTCAAGAATACCAGGCTGGTTCTATTGTTGACGAATTGAAGAAGACCTTGGCTAACTCGGCCAACGTTATCAGAAACGGAACTTTGATTGAGGTTGAGGCCAACCAGATTGTGCCTGGTGACATTTTGCAATTGGAGGATGGTGTTGTTATCCCTGCCGATGGTAGAATTGTTTCCGAGGACTGCTTGTTGCAAATCGACCAGTCTGCTATTACTGGTGAGTCTTTGGCTGTTGACAAGAGACACGGTGACTCTTGTTACTCGTCCTCCACCGTTAAGACCGGTGAAGCTTTCATGGTTGTTACCGCTACTGGTGACAACACCTTCACTGGACGTGCTGCTGCTTTGGTTAACAAGGCTTCTGGTGGCCAAGGTCACTTTACTGAAGTCTTGAACGGTATCGGTACCATCTTGTTGGTTTTGGTTATTGTTACGTTGTTGGTTGTGTGGGTCGCTTGTTTCTACAGATCCATCAGAATCGTTGCTATCTTGAGACACACCTTGGCCATCACCATCATTGGTGTCCCCGTTGGTTTGCCTGCTGTTGTTACCACCACCATGGCTGTTGGTGCAGCTTACTTGGCCAAGAAGCAAGCCATTGTCCAAAAGTTGTCTGCTATTGAGTCGTTGGCTGGTGTTGAGATCTTGTGTTCCGACAAGACCGGTACCTTGACCAAGAACAAGTTGTCTTTGCACGAGCCATACACTGTTGAAGGTGTTGAGGCTGATGACTTGATGTTGACTGCTTGTTTGGCTGCTTCCAGAAAGAAGAAGGGTTTGGACGCTATTGACAAGGCCTTCTTGAAGTCTTTGATCAACTACCCAAGAGCCAAGGCCGCTTTGACCAAGTACAAGGTGCTTGAATTCCAACCTTTCGACCCTGTCTCCAAGAAAGTTACTGCCATTGTTGAGTCCCCAGAAGGCGAGAGAATTATCTGTGTCAAGGGTGCTCCATTGTTCGTCTTGAAGACTGTTGAAGATGACCACCCTATTCCTGAGGACGTCCACGAGAACTACCAAAACACTGTCGCTGAGTTTGCTTCTAGAGGTTTCAGATCTTTGGGTGTTGCCAGAAAGAGAGGTGAAGGACACTGGGAAATTTTGGGTATCATGCCTTGTATGGACCCTCCAAGAGATGACACTGCTCAAACTGTTTCCGAGGCCAGACACTTGGGTCTTAGAGTTAAGATGTTGACTGGTGATGCCGTTGGTATTGCCAAGGAGACTTGCAGACAATTGGGACTTGGTACCAACATCTACGATGCTGAAAAATTGGGTCTTTCTGGTGGTGGAGACATGGCCGGTTCGGAAATTGCCGACTTTGTTGAGAATGCTGATGGTTTCGCTGAAGTGTTCCCTCAACACAAGTACAATGCCGTTGAGATTTTGCAAAACAGAGGTTTCTTGGTTGCTATGACCGGTGACGGTGTCAACGACGCCCCATCGTTGAAGAAGGCTGACACTGGTATTGCCGTTGAAGGTGCTACCGATGCTGCCCGTTCCGCTGCTGACATTGTTTTCCTTGCCCCAGGTTTGTCTGCCATCATTGACGCTTTGAAGACTTCCAGACAGATTTTCCACAGAATGTACGCCTACGTTGTGTACCGTATCGCCTTGTCGTTGCACTTGGAGATCTTCCTTGGTTTGTGGATTGCTATCTTGAACAGATCCTTGAACATTGACTTGGTTGTGTTTATTGCTATCTTTGCAGATGTGGCTACCTTGGCCATTGCCTACGACAATGCTCCTTACGACCCTCACCCTGTCAAGTGGAACCTTCCTAGATTGTGGGGTATGTCTATCATCTTGGGTATAATCTTGGCAGTTGGAACCTGGATCACCTTGACCACCATGTTCATGAGCAAGGGTGGTATTATCCAAAACTTCGGTGCCATTGATGGTGTCTTGTTCTTGCAAATCTCGTTGACAGAGAACTGGTTGATTTTCATCACCAGAGCTAACGGACCTTTCTGGTCTTCCATCCCATCGTGGCAATTGTCTGGAGCCGTTTTGATTGTTGACATTATTGCCACGTGTTTCACGTTGTTCGGCTGGTGGTCTCAAAACTGGACCGACATTGTCTCTGTTGTCAGAACCTGGATCTTTTCCTTCGGTGTCTTCTGTGTCATGGGTGGTGCTTACTACTTGATGTCTACATCGCAGGCATTCGATGACCTCTGCAACGGTAAGTCGGGCAAGAAGCCAGCCCACGACAGATCGGTTGAGGATTTCTTGGTCTCCATGGCCAGAGTGTCCACTCAACACGAAAAGTCTTCTTAGGTATGATACCTATACATGTGGTTACCACAAACATTTTTTTATCTGATTCCCCATTCCCGTCATTCTTCGTATATTAATAGATAATGGTCTAAATTGTGTAGTGTTGAGAGGGGGAAGAGAGGAGAGAGAAGGAGAGAGGAGAGAGAAGGAGAGAGGAGAGAGAAGAAGACAGTAGAGAAGACAGAAGAGAAGAAGAGAAGACAAGAAGCTGACGGCTGATCATCAAGCTGACCTATTCTAAAATAGATGACTTACCTCTGTACTTACCTCTGTACTTACCTCTGTACTTACCTCTGTACTTCTCTGTTCTCTGTTCTCTGTACTTACCTCCTTACCTCTATTGAGCAATTTTCCTCAATATCCAAATGTCGCTCCTAAGCCTCGTATCTAAATACTCTGCAGTGATTGGTCCATTTCAAAATCCAACTTTTCTTGCCTTGTCCTGCTGACTAAACAATGAATGTCGCAGGCTGTAAGAGCTTCCTGCACTGCGCATTGTTTGAATAAGTTATTTTTGCTCATGGTCATTGGTATCATGCCATGGCACGTGACCGCCTCGAGTATTTCCTCAGCCTTGACGATGCGATATTTTGTTCGATACAGTCTTTATCAACATACCAAACGGCAATGTTTCACAGTAACTTTTAATAGTTTTCTGTGATCGAAATTTTAAATCTGGACTATTGCATATATATATTTAGGGTCTTTCAATCAACGGCAAACGGACAAAACTAAAGTAGTTTCAATGTTATGCTGTATATTAAAACTTGTATTTGGTATGAATAATTATGAAGAATACTGTACATAGGCTGTACAGTTTGAACGCCATTGTTGTGTTCTTGGAAGTGGGGTGGAGATGTGGGAATTGAGGTAGGATAGACAAGCATTTTAGGCACTAGTCCAGGTCCACTATCCAGGTCCACTAGGTAGATCTCCTAGACAAATCATTAGGTATATCCACTATTTTTTCCACTGGGTATATCCCCTAGAAAAATCACTAGGCAACCACTAGTCCAGGTC
Organism: Metschnikowia amazonensis; assembly: GCA_008065195.1. NCBI lineage: Eukaryota > Fungi > Ascomycota > Pichiomycetes > Serinales > Metschnikowiaceae > Metschnikowia > Metschnikowia amazonensis. The sequence continues at coordinate 31,636 of VATE01000110.1, read as the reverse complement.
CACTAGTCATCCACTAGGCATCCAAGGCATCCACTAGTCCAGGTCCACTAGTCCAGGTCCACTAGTCCAGGTCCACTAGTCCAGGTCCACTAGGTAGATCTCCTAGAAATCCACTAGGTATATCCGCTTTTTTTCCACTAGGTAGATCTCCAGGTGAATGTTTCTGGTAAATATCTCTAGACAAATATCCCACTTGGGATCCCCTAGACAAATCACTAGGCATCCACTAGTCTAGGTCCACTATCCAGGTCCACTAGATCATCCACTAGGTAGATCCACTAGGTAGATCCACTAGGTATATCCACTTTTTTTTCCACGAGGTAGATCTCCAGATGAATGTTTCCGGTAATCCACTAGGTATCCACTAGGTATCCACTAGTCATCCACTAGTCATCCACTAGTCATCCACTAGTCATCCACTAGTCATCCACTAGTCATCCACTAGTCATCCACTAGTCATCCACTAGTCATCCACTAGGTATCCACTAGTCCGGATCCACTAGTCCAGATCCACTAGTCTAAGTCCACTAGGTAGATCCCCTATACAAATCACTAAGTATGTCCACTATATTTTGCACTAGGCAGATGAATGTTTCTGGTAATCCACTAGGTAGATTCCAGGTGAATGTCTCTAGATAAATCCACTAGATAAATCACTAGGTAGATCTCCTAGATAAATCCACTAGATAAATCACTAGGTAGATCTCCTAGATAAATGACTAGGTAGATCTCCTAGACAAATCGCTAGGTATATCCACTATTTTTTCCACTAGATAGATCTCCTAGATAAATCACTAGGTATATCCACTGGGTAAATCTCCTACACAAATCACTAGGTATATCCACTAGACAAATCATTAGGTATATCCACTAATTTTTCCACTAGGTATATCCCCTAGTCAAATCACTAGGCATCCACTATCCAGGTCCTCTAGATCATCCACTAGTCATCCACTAGGTAGAACTCCTGATCCACTATCCAGATTCACTAGGTAGATCTCAAAGTGAATGATTCTGGTAATCCACTATTTAGATCCACTAGGTAGATCCCCTAGACAAATCACTAGGTATGTCCACTAATTTTTCCACTAGGTAGATCTCCAGATGAATGTTTCCGGTAATCCACTATTTTTTCCACTAGGTATATCCACTGGGTATATCCACTGGGTATATCCTCTAGAAAAATCACTAGTCATCCACTAGTCCAGGTAATCTCTAGTCCAGGTAACCACTAGTCCAGGTAATCCACTAGGTAGATCTCAAGGTAAATGTTTCTGGTAATCCACTATCCAGATCCACTAGGTAGATCTCCAGGTAGATCTCCAGGTAAATGTCTCTAGACAAACATCCCACTAGGTATATCCACTATTTTCCACTAGGTGCATGCACTATTTTCCACTAGGTACATGCACTATTTTCCACTAGGTACATCCACTATTTTCCACTAGGTATATCCACTGGGTAAATCTCCTACACAAATCACTATGTATATCCACTAGACAAATCACTAGGTATGTCCACTAATTTTTCCACTAGGTACATCCACTATGTAGATCTCCAGGTAAATCTCCAGGTAAATCTCCAGGTAAGTGTCTCTAGACAAATATCCCACTAGGTAGATCTCCTAGACAAATCACTAGGTACATCCACTATTTTTTCACTAGGTATATCCCCTATTTTTTCACTAGGTATATCCATTAATTTTTCCACCAGGAAGATCTCCTAGACAAATCACTAGGTATGTCCACTATTTTTTCACTAGGTATATCCCCTATGAAAATCACTAGGCATCCACTATCCAGGTCCTCTAGATCATCCACTATATATATCCACTATGTATATCCACTAGGTAGATCTCCTAGACAAATATCCCACTGTGTACATCCAGTATATTTTCCAGTAGATATCTCCTAGACAAATCACAAGGTATATCCACTATGTATATCCACTAGGTATATCCACTATATTTTCCACTAGGTAGATCTCTTGATGAATGTTTCGTTAAACCACTAGGCATCCACTAGTCATCCACTGGTCATCCACTAGTCCCCACTAGTCATCCACTAGTCCCCACTAGTCCAGGACTAGTCCATGTAACCACTAGGTAGATCCCCTATACAAATCACTAGGTATGTTCACTATATTTTGCACTAGGTAGATCTCCAGATGAATGTTTCTGGTGATCCACTAGGTATGTCCACTATTTTCCACTAGGTATATCCACTAAAATCATTCAAACTAGTGCGACAATTATTTAAAAAATTATTCAAACATTATTCAATTATTCAAACATTATTCAATTATTCAAACATCATTCAAAGAATTATTCAAACAAAATACAACTTTTAATTTACAGGGTAACAAGAAAACCACTTTACTTTTTACCGTTCGACCATTGATTGGAAAACTCTAAAAATTATAGATAAGCAATTGTCCAGTTCTAAAATTTCGGATTACTGAAGTCTATAAAAGTGGTGTGAAACATTTCGTCATTTGGTTTGAAAGATTTGCGAAGTGGTACGAAACATTTTGAAATATTGCTGAGTAATTTTGCGCACTGGTATGAGAAACACTGTATCTGTTTGATGGTACTGAGATTTTTTATCGAAACAGTGTTTAACCTATGTACACTTGAATTCAGTATGTATATCCACTATTCCGCTACGTCCATTTGGTCCACTTCCACTAATTACACTTCTTAATTCCACTTCTTAATTCCACTTCCACTAATTCCACTTCCACTAATTCCACTTCCACTAATTCCACTTCCACTAATTCCACTTCCACTATTCCACTTCCACTAATTCCACTTCTTATTTCCACTTCCACTATTCCACTTCCACTATTCCACTTCCACTATTTCACTTCTACTATTCCACTTCCACTAATTCCACTTCCACTGGTTTCCCAAATATCTCCCACTATAATTCTCACTTAACACAACCATTAGTGAAGCCACGTAACCATCATGAAAAGTCAGACTTCAGCCGTCCCAATTTCCTCTTTTTCATATTTGTTCTCTTAATATTGTCAATGTTAGATTCTTTGATGACTTCAAGTGCCAGATTATTTATTCGTGCATGATTCCTTTTGAAGGGGAATCAGGTTTATATATACTTTGGGATTATGCATCCCGGAGTTAGAGTAAGTGACCAAAAGTTTCAGGCGCGGTAGTACGGAGACTGGGGATGCTGCTGAGTTTTGCTGAGTTTCTGACTGCAGTCTAGGCTATAATTGCCCATAAAGGTAATATACCTATGTTGCGTCTAAGAGTCAATGTCTATATGAACAAGTCTAGTGATCATTAGAGTAGTCCAAAATAGAACTAGTACTACGTAGATAGATTAGTCGTGTCAGAGATATTTATTCATGATGCTTGAAGTTATATATAGAAGGTTTAAGCAGACCTAAGAGGAGTAATATCAGATATTCATTTGATCAGTAATTGGTATAGACCACAGGGTGAGACGACCAAGTGTGGAGTAATTAGTAGACAATTATGTACAAGTATTAAGAGTACAATTATTATGAGTACTATAGTGACAAGTATTATGAGTACTATAGTGACAAGTATTATAGTGTACTAAACAAGTATTATAGTGTACTATAGTGACAAGTATTATAGTGTACTAAACAAGTATCTCTAAACTCTTCTCGTCGATTTGATCAATAATACCTTTACCTTGAATTTTTGTGCTTGCGCCTTTCAATCTCTCCTTGCCAGTCTCTATACCAAGGAACTAATTTTCCATTTCCTCCCCATTCATGACATGCCTGATATTGTTCACCAAATCTTTAGGTTGAAACATGGAGTTTGTGGACCATCCAGTACCGATACCTCCATTCATCAAAATCATAGGAATCACAGGCAAATACCTTTCAGGCTCTACGGTCTTTTCGTCATCCTGAACGTGTACAACGGATCGTCAAGCGATTTTTCTGGTAATTTCATTCAATTCCGTGAAGATGTATCTGGGCGCAGAGTAGTCTTTTGCACGCGTCCAAACCCACCATTGGTTTTAACAAGTTCAAATTCTTGGATCCAATGAAGTCTGACTCAATGATCTATAGTAGGTATATAGAGTACTAGACAAGTATTAAGTAGTAGACAAGTATTAAGTAGTAGACAAGTATTAAGTAGTAGACAAGTATTAAGTAGTAGACAAGTATTAAGTAGTAGACAAGTATTAAGTAGTAGACAAGTATTAAGTAGTGTAGTTAATCATAGACTATCAGTCATAGTAATGATTCATAGTAGTCACTAGTTTATCTAGAGTAGTACTGTAAAATTCATCTAATGTCTTTATAGTAACTCTATTTACTAATACTCTATATTAATATTGTCAATGCTATATGAACATTGTAGTGACTTGCGGTGAGTGACTCGGTAAGGGACTCGGTAAGGGACTCGGTAAGAGACTCGGTAAGGGACTCGCGGATGGACGGTGATGGGACGTGATAGCCTTCAGTCTAGTGGATTGACTCCATAACCCCAATTTTTTTCAAAAGCTCACAATCTCTAAAACAGAATGACTATATTATTCAAACTTATTAAAATCTTTTTTTTTCTATGGGGTATATTATTTTCTCTCATTTCACAGTTGATGGTTTTGACGTGAGGTGACGAATATTTGAAAAAGTCAGGGACGCGGAAGTATTGAACGCGGAAGTCTTTTTGCAACCACCTTATGTAAACCTAAAAAACTATATAAAGAGGACTCCCTCGGAAATTTCTTACACCAAGACTTATCATCCACCCAATTCTACAGTGCAATATAAATACATCAAATGAGTCTTATTTTTTGAGTCTTCATAGTCTTACTGAACCTTGACCTTGACCTTGACCTGACCTGACCTGACCTTGACCTTATTGGTGGATTTCTTATTTAGTTATATTCAAACATTCTTCATCTCTAGATATTATGTGCAATCATTTCAATGTCACTTGGGTGCTAGAATGCGGATCAATGGTCTGGCCACGACAAACCAGTCCTTCAAAACAGCATTAACACCTTAAATCATTATAAACACATTAAACCTTATGAAACATTAAATCATTATGAAACATTAAATCATTATGAAACACATTAAACCTTATGAAACACCTTATGCCTTATAAAACTTCTATGAAACACTCAATCCCTGATCCTGTGTGAATGTCCTGGTGGAAGGTTTCACGCATCTTGATCTCGTGCTGCACCTAATTTTTTCCTCAAGACCTGCACCCGGCCATTTGGCTTTGATCCATATACAGACGTGACGTTAACACCTCCCATTCTTCCACATACTTTGACCATCTAGAAACCTCGTGCAAACGGAAGCTCCCTATATACCGTCGATTGATTGTTTCCATCTTCCGTTTGAAGCCGGCGTGCATTTCCCGTGCCTACTCCAAAAGCTATTTCTTTCCAGCATATACTCAGCGACTTCGTCTGCTCCAAAAACACGCCCGGAACTCGTGTGCTACTACTTGTTCCTCTGTATATTAGTCCTTTGTACACTAGCTCGAGTTTGTCATTTTCAACCATCCCAAAGCTGCCCATTATTTACTACCCATTATTTACTACTCATTATTTACTACCCATCATTTACTACCGATCATTTACTACCCATCACTTACCCATCACTTACCCATCACTTACCCATTACTTACCCATCACTTACCCATCACTTACTACCCATCATTTACCACTCTATGTCTATGAGCTCGCAATCTCGGTCTCTTTCAGGCTCCTTACCTGAAACCAACAAAAACTCATCCAATGCTTCCCGCTCCGCTTCCTTGACTGGCCTGTCGTTATTCGGAGCCAAGGACTCGCTGAGCTTCTTCTCCAAGGAAGACTCTTTCAATGAGTCCACCAATGCGTCCTTGGAAGAGTCCATCGAAGAACCCTTGGATATCGTGGGTGCCTTGAGCACCTTGAATTTGGATGCAGACTTGGCCTCGCCGCTGGCTGTGTCTTCAGCGGCTGCCACTGGCTCAGATCCCGACGAAAAGCACCGTGTGCTTGGCTATAGTACCATGACCCCGAACCCCCCATCTTCGGGAGCCTTTTCAGCCACTCCAAACACTTTGGCCCATACCTCCACTACTCCATTAACCACATGGGGCCACAATTTTGTGCCCTTTTCGGCCCCTCCTGTCTCATACTCGACGGACCCGCTCATGGCGTCCGAGATGGCCATGCAAATTGCTCCGTTCCATTTGCCAGACGAGAATCCCGCCGACCGTGGCCCCATGTTCCAGGAAAATAGGGCTATGGGCACCTCAACACCGCCGGTGCACTCGTTTGGAGGCATCTTGGACTCCCAATACGGCTTTGGTCATTACATGCCCGAGGATTTGAATCTCCAGCGTTTCAATACCCTCTCGGTGGAGAAACTGAGAAGCAAGAAAAAGGACCCGGTTCGAGTGGCTCCCATCAACATGTTCTCGGCTCCTTCTCTGCAGCTTTCTGGTTCGAACGTGTGGAACCGGAATTTGCAGCATGCTCCCAATTTTCCTGTGGACGAATTTAGAGCCAGCGACTCCCAGGAAGACTTTCATCAAAAAGATTTTCAGCAGAGTATGGGCCGTTCGGAAACGGTGAAAAACGACGCGGGGTATTTTGGCGGCGCCCGCAACTACTACCAAAGTGGGAACCGCAACTACAACTACCATATGAACAGTGGGGTGAATATCCACCGCAAAATGCATAGTTCGCACAAGAGAAAAGGAGAGGATGCGGCCAAGTACGCGAATGCGAAGCTCGAAGATTTCACCGGCGAATTGTACACGTTGTGCAAAGATCAGCATGGATGCAGATTCTTACAGCGCCAATTGGACTTGGAAAGAGAGTCTATCAAAGCAAGCAAGACCGAGAAAAGCGGTGTGGTTGCCACAATGATTTTCAACGAAATGTACCTCAAAATCGTGGAGCTCATGGCGGACCCGTTTGGGAATTACCTCATTCAGAAGTTGTTTGAAAATGTGAGTGATGACCAAAGACTCATTTTAGTCAAGAACGCGGCGCCAGACTTTATCAAAATAGCATTGGACCCTCATGGAACCCGCGCGTTGCAGAAGCTTGTGGAATGCATCTCGCTCCGGGAAGAGTCCGATTTGGTGATCAAGAATTTATCGCCGCACATTGTTTCGTTATCCAGAGATTTGAATGGAAACCACGTGGTGCAAAAGTGTTTGCAGAAATTGAAGCCAGAGGAGAACCAGTTCATATTCGATGCGGCCTCCGAGCATTGTGCAGAAATTGCAATGCATAGGCACGGGTGTTGTGTGTTACAGCGGTGTTTGGACCACGGCGATGCCAGCCAAAGAAGGCAATTATCCATGAAGGTTGCAGAGATTGCCACTGTTTTATCACTGGACCCTTTTGGAAACTATGTGGTGCAATATGTGTTATCACGAGGAAACGAGGCATCGATAGCCATGATTTTGGACCATATTCTTGCCAATATCATTCAATTATCACTCCACAAGTTTGGGTCCAACGTGATTGAGAAGTCATTAAGAATAGGGAAGTTGACCAATGCTGTGATTGGCGAGTTGTTAAAGAACAGCAGGCAATTTTCGATGCTTTTGAACGATCCATTTGGGAACTACGTATTACAAACCAGTTTGGATGTTGCAAACAAGGAGGACATGAACAAATTAGCAATTGCTTTACTGCCATATTTGTCGAGTATTAAGAACACGCCACATGGGCGAAGGATTTTGACGAAGATACAGAATATTCTTTGATGGGGAGAGGAAGAGAGATTGAAGAAGGGGAGAGAGGAAGAGGAAGAGATTGAAATGAAGAGAAGAGAGGAAGAGATGAAGAGAAGAGATGGAGAGATGAAGAGAAGAGATGGAGAGATGAAGAGAAGAGATGGAGAGATGGAGACATGAAGAGAAGAGAGATTGAAATGAAGAGAAGAGAGGAAGAGAGGAAGAGAGGAAGAGATTGAAATGAAGAGAAGAGAGGAAGAGAAGAGAGGAAGAGATGAAGAGAAGAGATGAAGAGAAGAGAGGAAGAGAAGAGAGGAAGAGAAGAGAGGAAGAGAGGAAGAGAAGAGAGGAAGAGATGAAGAGAAGAGATGGAGAGATGAAGAGAAGAGATGGAGAGATGAAGAGAAGAGATGAGAGATTCATGAAAAGACGAAGAGAGGAAGAGATTGAAATGAAGAGAAGAGAGATTGAAATAAAGAGATCAAGATATGAGAGATTCATGAAAAGATGAGAGATATGAAGAGATGAACAGATTCATGAACTGATCAAGAAATGAACAGATTCACGAAGAGATGAAGAAATGAACAGATTCATGAAAAGATGAGAGATTGAAATGAAGAGATCAAGAAATGAACAGATTCATGAAAATATGAGAGATTCATGAAAATCTAGAAATAAACAGATTCTTGAAAAGATGAAATTCATGAAGATCAAGAAATAAACAGATTCTTGAAAAGATGAGATTCATGAAGATCAAGAAATAAACAGATTCTTGAAAATATGAGATTCATGAAAATCAAGAAATAAACAGATTCTTGAAAAGATGAGATTCATGAAGATCAAGAAATAAACAGATTTTGAAAAGACGAGATTCATGAAGATCTAGAAATCATCACATCAGAGATATCACATTCTATTCACTTCGCTTATAGTTGTTAAAGCCTCTCCAGGCAGTGCGCGTTGCTGTATGCAGGCACGATCTGTGCTCGCAGAAGTACACATTCACATCATCTACGCCTCAGCAAATGTCGTCCCGGTCCCAGGAAAGCGAGGGCCGGATCAAGAAGCGCAAGTACTCTCGGAGGGGATGCATGGAGTGCAAGAGGCGCAAAATCAAGTGCGACGAGGCCTTGCCAGAGTGCCACAATTGCACCCGTTTGCATAAGAAGTGCTCATATCCGGCAGGAACTGTGGTGAACGCGGAGGGTGTGGCGCTTCCTTTGACGCCTGGCGACCCCAACTTAGTGGTACGATTCTACAAGCCAAAGACGAATGATGTGAAGGTGGTTAATGAATCACGAGGGACTTCGGGACTTCTTGCTCCTGGTGTGCCAGGAGAAGGGTCTATTCGAAGTCCAAATCAGGGAATTCTGAGTATTCAATCTAGCCGAAGTCCAAATCAAGGAATTCTGAGTATTCAATCTATTCGAAGTCCGAATCAGGGAATTCTGAGTATTCATTCTATTCAAAGTCCAAATCAAGCCATTCATCCCATTCAAAGTCCAAATCAAGCCATTCATCCCATTCAAAGTCCAAATCAAGCTATTCATCCCATTCAAAGTCCAAATCAAGCTATTCATCCCATTCAAAGTCCAAATCAAGCTATTCATCCCATTCATTCTATTCAAAATCCAATTGAAAACTCAATCCAAAACCATTCTTCTCTACGAGGTCTTCACAATACAAACTACATGGATCTTCCCTTTACTCCCCTTGATTTGGACACTGGTCTTGTCATGGGTCATGATATGGACTTGAAGAACCTTTACAACGAGGCCAATCTGTTGGTTAACGATATCCATGGGTTCTTGGATGGTTCTGACTCTTTACGTCTCGAAAAGAGTATTTGGGAAGAGGTTAAGATGGAAGACAATTCCTCGCTTGTGGCGTCGCCCATTTCTCACAAGCAGTTTGATACTCAGAAACAGTTGACTCAGAAACAGTTGACTCAGAAACAGTTCACTCAGAAACAGTTCACTCAGAAACAGTGCGACACTCAGAATCAGTGCGACACTGACAAACAGTTCAACACTGACAAACAGTTCAACACTGACAAACAGTTCGCTCAAAAACACTTCAACACTCCCAAAAACTTCGACACTCACACAATTGAACCCTTGGTATCAGAGTCTGAACGATTTGAAAATAACGACTACATCTCCAATAAGTACCTGGGACTGCCAGAAAATTCCGGACTTATTGCAGAAATTAGTGCTAAAGCAAACTTGGACGCCAGTCACATTAATTACCTCCAGACTCTCACCAATACAAACTTGTCATACCACCTTTTTCCCTTTGCTTCGTCTATCGAGAGCAACGAGGTGATCAAAATCCTCCTCAACTACTCCATCAATTGTGAGTACCTCCTCAACTCGCTCTTGGCCATCACCGCCACTTTTCAATTCAACCAAAGTGGAGATCGGGTGCATGAGACACTGAGACAGAAGTACATCAAGCAATGCTTTGTGGCGTTGAGTGCTGCATTTAAGGAAAACTTGGGGTTTCAGAATACGTGGATCTTCACCAATAATGTGGAGAAATTGCTCCTCACAGTGTTGATTCTCAGCTCCAATTTCACCGCGTGCAGCAGCAATGACGATATGGCGCACCAGTGGATTGCGCATTTGAAGGGCGCACGTGACTTGCTCCTCAACTACTCCAAAATCAAGCGGAAAGATGACTCCACCAACATGTCCAGTGGCTTGGCATTGGCAAAATGCTGGTTTTTCGCCATCGAATCGTCCGCTGCTGTCCATTCCGGAACCGGTGGTAGTCTACTGAAAAATGATGTATTTAGTCTGTCACGTGACTCAGTATCTTCAGAGAAGCTGATGGATGAATACTATCTTATTTCCGAGGCCGAACACCAAAAACGGGCGGTTTCCGAGAACTTGAGCCTGGAGTTTCCGGAAGACATCTACTTGTCGTCACCAATGGTGTCTGCAGACGACGAGGCTTCGAAGCTACGGCAGATTTTCCAGGATACGGGCAAGATCGACGAGACGGTCAACTCAGAGTATTGTCATGCATTGGAGCGGGCGCAGTTACTCAGCCACAAGAAGTTCAACTTGTACTGGGGCTACAGTTCCAAGATCGCAGAGGTGCACATGAAGTATGCCTCTGTGGTGGAGGAAACCAAGTCCAGAGGAATGGCCAAAGTGGGGCTTCGTTGGACTATGCACTTGATTGGTATGGTGGATGCTTGTCTGCAGGAACTAATGGTTCCTCATGTGAAGGCAGATACCTTCATTATTCCGGCAGGCACACGAGGGCATCCGGAGTACCAAGGAAATGACAAGCTAGTTTTCAAGGCCAGCTGCTATATCCAGGAGCAGGATGTTTATCGGTCGTGGTTTGACTTGTCGAACCAATTCCACTGCGACGACCTCTACATCAAGATCCTCACGGGCCGGCAGTTCATGGCGCTTCCACGGCTGCACCCGGATGTACAGAGCATTGTTCGAAAGGTGTTTACGGGAAGTTTCTTCATTAAGGAGAAGCCGGTGGAGTGTGCACAGGATGTGATTGTGGAGAGTCAGCATTACTACTTGAGCAAGAAGACATTTGACGTGCGATGCATCATGATCCAATCGGTATTCCGGGCACTTCTGGGCATTGTATACGAGGAGCGAGACTTTGAACGGGTTGAATTATTTTATCTTGGGTTGGTGAAGTTGGGAAATGGTAGTTCATTAACATCATTGGACATGCTCACGAAGTGTCGGAAGCGGCGAGAAAAGAAGCGGGGGAGGGGAGAGGATGAAGAAGTGTATGATCTTTACGAGGCTCTGGTGATACCATTTGCGTGAGGGGAAGACAGGAAAAGAGAAGTAAGAGGAGAATAAAGGAAAAGAGAAGTAGAGGAGAAACGAAAAGACTTGTAGGTAGAGGAGAAACGAAAAGACTTGTGATAGAGGAGAAACGAAAAGAAAAAACTTGTAAGTGGTAAAGTGCGACTCGTAAACTCGTATGCACCTACATATAATCTTCACTATATAATCTTCCAATCGCTCTTTTTCATCAACAATGGTTTCCGAAACTACTCCCTTGCAGAACGACCCCAAATATATCCCCAAAGACCAGATCGAATGGGAGTTTGGTGGCCCCCTAGGAGCCTTGGCCATGATGCTTGGCTTCCCATTGCTCATGGTGTACATGTGGATAAGCGCCCAGTTCTACAATGGCAAGCCTGCTTGGCCGTCAGACGGTGAAACTTGGGTTGACTTTTTCCAAGTGTTGTGGACACTTTTCCGCAACCATGGCGTTCCTTCTTTCACGGTGGTGGTGGTTTTCACCGTTTTTCTTGTGGTGCAGGGTTTCTTCTACTTGACTCTTCCTGGAGTGTGGACCAAAGGCCAGCCATTGACACATTTAGCCGGCAAACAGTTGCCTTACTTTTGCAACGCCGTATGGGCATTCTACGTGACCAACGCCATCCTCGTGGCATTGCACGTGACTGGTTACAAGATGTACTACGTGGTGGATCATTTCGGCGAGATCATGACCACTGCCATCATCTATGGCTTCATCTTCTCCATCGGCTTGTACGTCTACACACTCCACGTGTCCAAGGACTACCACCGCATGACCGGTAACCACATCTACGACTGCTTCATGGGAGCCCCTTTGAACCCCCGCATTGGCCAGTACTTGGACTTGAAGATGTTCTTTGAGGTGCGCATTCCCTGGTTCACACTCCATTTCTTGTCGGTGGCCACAGCACTCAAACAATACGACACTTATGGCTACGTGTCTCCACAGGTGTGTTTCTTGGTGTACGCCCATTGGTTGTATGCCAATGCCTGCTCCAAGGGTGAGGAGTTGATTGTTCCCACTTGGGATATGGCTTACGAGAAGTTTGGTTTCATGTTGTGCTTCTGGAACATTGCTGGCGTGCCTTACACTTATTGCCACTGCACGTTGTTCTTGGCCTACCACGATCCGGCAGACTACAGCTGGCCATGGTACTACAATGTGTTTTTGTTTGTGGTGTTGAGCGTGGCCTACTATTTCTTCGACACGGGCAACCGCCAGAAAAACTCGTTTCGGAGAGTCATGTCGGGCAACACATTGGTGCGCAAGACTTTTCCTTACTTTCCCCATGGAGACCTCGTCAACCCCTCCTACATCAAGTGTGAAAACGGGTCTCTTTTGTTGACAGACGGCTGGTATAAGTACGCCCGCAAGGCCCACTACACGGCGGACTATGTGCAGTCGTTGACCTGGGGACTTATATGTGGATTTTCATCTCCATTTCCCTGGTTTTTTCCGGTATTTTTCTTTATAGTGTTGGTGCACCGGGCCTACCGAGACCAAAGAAAGTGTTCTAGAAAGTATGGAAAGGATTGGGACCGATACTTGGCGGAATGTCCATATATGTTTATTCCGTATGTGTGGTGAGTTATGAAGCTCCAAATTGCACATTAATCAGTGTTTGAGAATTGTTCATAGCAATTCAGAATCAAGCCAATCCAAAATCAAGCCAATCCAAAATAACCATACAAGGTTTAATTTACAGGATAAATGGAAACCACTCTAGTTTTGTCCGTTTCGACCGTGGTCTGGAAGACACTAGGTAGTATATATGCAATTGTCCAAATATAAAATTTCTAATTACCGAAATCTTAGAAGTTGGTGTGAAACATATTCCATTTGGTCGGTACAGTCTTTTGCAATATTATTCAAGCCAGTGCGAAAATTATTCAATCCATATTTCAAAATTATTCAAACTAGTGCGACAAATTATTCAATCCATATTTCATTCAAACTAATGCGACAAAATTATTCAACCAAATACAAGTTTGAATTACAGTATAACATGAAAACTACTTTAGTTTTGTCCGTTGAGACCGTTGATTGGAAGACTCCATGAATAGAATGTAGTAGCAATCGTTTAGATATAAAATATCTAATTACTGAAATCGATTAAAGTTGGTGTGAAACATTTCGTCATTTGGTTTGAAAGATTTGCGAAGTGGTACGAACATTTTGAAATATTGATTTGAATTTTTATCGCACTAGTTTAATAATTTTGAAATATGGATTGAATAATTTTCGCACTAGTTTAATAATGTTGAAATATGGTTTACACTGTTTTTCAAAATTATTCATACCAATTTCAAAATTATTCATACCAGTGACAAAATTATTCAAACCAAATGATAATGTTTCACACCAACTTTAATGGAATTCAGTAATCAGAAATTTTATTTGGACAGTTGCTTATATACACTATTCTTGCAGTATTCCAATCAACGGTCGAAACGGGGAAAACTAAACTAGTTTCCATGTTATGCTGTATATTAAAACTTGTATTTGGTATGAATATTTTTATCGCACTGGTATGAATAATTTTGTCGCATTGGTGTGAATAATTTTGAAAAATACTGTAAATAATTTTCGCTCTAGTTTAATAATTTTGAAATATGGATTGAATAATTTTCGCACTGGCTTGAATAATATTGAAAAAGACTGTACCGACCAAATGGAAAATGTTTCACACCAACTTCTAAGATTTCGGTAATTATAAATTGGATGATTGCTATTACATTCTATTCTTCCAATAAACGATCGAAATGGGCAAAACTAAACTAGTTCCATGTTATGGTGTATATAAAAATTTGTATTTGGTTTAATTATTTTTGAAATACAGTATTTTTCAATATATTTCATACCAATGCAACAAAATTTTTCATACCAGCGCGACAAAATTATTCATACCAACAAAATTATTCATACCAAATACAAGTTTTAGTATACAGCATAACATAGAAATACTTTAGTTTGTCCGTTTTGACCGTTGATTGAAGACTCCAAAATGAGTAAATGTAAATTCGTCCAGATATAATATATTAGATTACTGAATTCTATAAAAGTTGGTGTGAAATATTATGCCATTTGGTATGAATAATTTTGTCGCAGTGGTATGAATAATTTTGAAATATTGGTATGAATAATTTTGAAAAAGAATGTATTTGTTTGAATATTTTATCGCACTGGTATGAATATTTCTGAAATATTGGTTTGAATAATTGTCGCACGGTATGAACACTGTATTCAATCCAATATTTCAAAGTTTCGAACATCATTCAAACCAATACAAGTTTGTATATACAGGATATCATGGAAACTAATTTAGCTTATATATACAGGCAACTTCCAGATTTAAAATTAGAATATTGAACTTTATAAAAGTTGGTGGGAAACATTGCCATATGGTTTGAAAATGGGTGCGAAACTTGAAATACAGTCTTTTTCAAAATTATTCATACCAGTGCGACAAAATTATTCATACCAATATTTCAAAATGTTTCATACTAGTGCGACAAAATATTCATACCAATATTTGAAAATTATTCATACCAGTGCGACAAAATTATTCATACCAATACTTCAAAATTATTCATACCAGTGCGACAAATTATTCATACCAAATGGCATAATGTTTCACACCAACTTTTAATAGTTTTCAGTTATCAGATATTTTAAATCTTACTGATTGCTATTCCATTCTATTCCTGGAGTCTTCCAATTAAGGGTGAAACAGACAAAACTAAAGTAGTTTCCATGTTATGCTGTATATTTAAACTTGTATTTGGTATGAATAATTTTGTAATATTGGTATGAATACTTTTGTAATATTGGTATGAATAATTTTGTAATATTGGTATGAATAATTTTGTCGCGCTGGTATGAAAAATTTTGTTGCACTGTGTTAGGAAACGATTTCACAAGGATACTAAGATGCAAGGTATCCCGGACGGGTAACACTTGCATATAACGTGCTTGTGTTTCATGTATATGCAGGGTTGCGTACACCCAGTGTATATAACATCGAGGTTTTCCTCCCTTGGATAAATCAGGGAGTTCCTCGTCTATTCTAGGTTCAATACATACCATGATAAACTATAGGACGTAGGGAAGACGTCCATTATAAGACTAACAGTTGTTGGTTCCTGTTGAGTTCTTACACACTGGTATGAATAATTTTGTCGCATTGGTATGAATGATTTTGAAAATTACTGTATTGTTTGAATAATTTGTCGCACTGGTTTGAAATTTGAAAAACACTGACCTGTTTTTCGGTTCAAAACATTTTGCGCGCTGAATACAGTCTTTCAAAATATTCACCCAGTGCGACAAAATTATTCAAACCAAAAAATGTTTCACGCAACTTCTAATAAATTTCAGTAATTTTATATTTTACATCTGGATAATTTCTCTTACATACTATTCTGAGAGTCTTCTAATCAACGGCCAAACAGACAAAACTAACTAGTTTCCATGATATTCTGTATACAGTTTTTTTCAAAATTATTCATACCAATTAATATAACATAACATGGAAATTACTTTCGTTTTGCCCGTTTCGACGGTTGATTGGAAGACTCCAAGAATATTATATACAAGCAATCGGCCAGATATAAAATATCTAATTACTGAATTCTATTAAAGTTGGCGTGAAACATGCCATTTGGTTTGAATAATTTTGAAATATTGGTATGAATAATTTTGAAAAACAGTGTATACAAACTTTTATTTGGCTTGAATATTTTGAATATATTATCGCACTGGGATGAATATTTTTGAAATATGGTTTGAATAATTGTCGCACTGGTTTCAATAATTGTCACACTGGTTTCAATAATTGTCACTGGTTTCAATAATTGTCACTGGTTTCAATAATTGTCACTGGTTTCAATAATTGTCACTGGTTTCAATAATTGTCACTGGTTTCAATTGTCACTGGTTTCAATTGTCACTGGTTTCAATAATTTCGAAAAATACTGTATTGCTCATTGCTCTTCCTGATTCATTAATTCTATTTATTAATTCTCAGACCCTCTCTAATCCATCTCCGCTATCGCAACGAGACGCTCGTCAATCTCGTCAGGTGTCAAGATATGGAACTTCCCTTGCGTGGCCACGCCAATCTCAATGTCGTTTTTCCGAAAGTCACTTCCCAAAACTGAACTCAAAGACGTAATGGCAAACTCCACCGTGGCCTTCCAGTCGCCGTCCACCGCTTCCATTTTCTTGAACTTCTTCTCCAAGTACGTGGTGGCCTCCTGCTGTTTTGGGCCCGTGGCCACGGCTTTGGCCCCCGTGTAGTAACCTGCAGGGTCACACTTGAAGATCTGGGGGCCTCTGTTCTCGTCCTCAAAGTCCACCTGGCAGAAAGTTAGCGCCACGCCTAGTGGCCGCATGTAGGCTCGCTGCGTGTATATCTGGGAGATGTTGGCCATGCGCTTGGCAATGCTCTGCACGGGCATCTCGTAGCCGTACTTGTAGCGGAACTCCACGGCCTCTTGTCGTGCCCGCAAGCTGAGCGACCTGGCGTCGGCAATGGACCCGGTGGCCAACATGCCAATAGAGGGCGTAATCTGGAAGAGGTACGACACGGTGCTGGCGTCCAACAATTTGTCGGGGATTTTTTTTTGCGAGATCAAAACTGCCGAGTCTTTTCCCGTGACGCCAATGGACGTGATGTTGGCTGAGTTGATTGCCTTGAAAGCGTATTCCACCTGGAACAATCTTCCTTCGGGCGAGAAGATAGTGATGTGTCTGTCGAAGCCCGCAGATCCTGGAGTTAGTAAGGGATAAAGAGCAGAAAGGGACAGCAGAAAGGGACGGCTGAAGGGACGGCTGAAGGGACGGCTGAAGGGACAGCTGAAGGGACAGCTGAAGGGACAGCTGAAAGGGACAGCTGAAAGGGAGGAGGGCTAAAAGAGGGAGATCATAACACATCATGTCAACCCTAACAATTGTCAATCCTTCTCAATCAAACCTCTTAAATAAACAAAATGTCTCCATCACAACAAACTCTAGTACATACCTGACATTGTATTGAAGTTGATAGTAACAGTGAGGTGATAGTGGCGACGACACCGCGAACGGGAACGCACCCACACCAAACCCGTACCCCACGCACCCACATCAAATATCATCAATTCTATTGCCACCATCTAGCCACAAGTCCATAGGCAATCACCATAGTGATATCCATTTTCCATTCACCCATATTCTTTATTCATATGGACATTATTCTTTATTCTATCTATATTCCATAGTGATTCATCATCCATTCATCCATTCATTCATTAGTGATTCCTTCATCCATTAATCTTCATAGTGATTCCTTCATCCATTAATCTTCATAGTGATTCCTTCATCCATTAATCTTCATAGTGATTCCTTCATCCATTAATCTTCATAGTGATTCCATCTTCCATTTATTCCATAGTGATTCCATTTATTCCATAGTGATTCCATCATACATTAATCTTCATAGTGATTCCTTCATCCATTCATCCCTTCATCATTAATCTTAGTGATAAATTTCCATAATGCATACTTTCTCCACAGATGTCAAGACGCAAAATTATACCCCAGCTTATTTCCCCTCAACATCGCTGTCCCTAAGTAATGTCCTGTACCACTATAACAAGGATGTACTGGCATTCCACTATGGCCCCCACCACCCCATGAAGCCGTTCCGTCTTATGCTCACAGACCACTTGGTGCTTGCTTATAAACTCCACGAGAAAATGGATCTCTACGAAACCAGACCCGCCACCAAACAGGAGTTAACCGCATTTCATTCCGCTGACTACGTCGATTTCCTCCGCTCCATCACCCCTGAGGCCGCTGCTCGCATGGACGCAGAGAAGCTAGCGAGATACAACATCGGAGATGACTGCCCCATCTTTGATGGCATGTATGCCTACTCGGCGCTCTATGCTGGTGCCACCTTGGATGCTTCCCGCAAGTTGATCTCGGGCATGAGTGACATAGCCATCAATTGGTCCGGTGGTCTCCACCACGCCAAGAAGTTTGAGCCTAGTGGATTCTGTTACGCCAACGATATTGTGTTGGCCATCTTGAACTTGCTCCGTGTGCATGCCCGTGTCATGTACATCGACATTGACTTGCACCATGGAGATGGCGTGCAAGAGGCCTTCAATATGACCGACCGCGTGATGACCGTGTCGTTTCACAAGTACAACGGCGAGTTCTTTCCCGGAACCGGCAGTATTGACGAGGTGGGCATTGGTCGCGGTAAAAACTATGCCGTCAACGTGCCTCTCAAGGATGGAATCGACGATGAGCTGTACGTGCACTTGTACAAGCTGGTGATGGAGCCTCTAATCGGGAAGTTCCAGCCCACGTGTATTGTACAGCAGAATGGCGCAGACTCGCTAGGTTTTGACCGTTTGGGATGTTTCAACCTTAACATCCGGGCGCTTGGCGAGTGTGTGCGCTTCACCAAGACCTTTGGCATTCCCATGCTAGTTCTTGGTGGCGGAGGCTACACTCCGCGCAATGTTTCCCGGCTCTGGTGCTATGAGACTTCAGTGTTGAATGACGTGACTTTGGACGCCAAGATCCCCAACTCGATTCCCACGCGCGACTGGTTTGGCCCGGACTACTCTCTCCATCCGCCACTCGACGGGCGTTTGGACAATAAGAACCTGAAGCGATATTTAGACAGCGTCAAGACGCGAGTGTTGGAGCAGTTGCGATATTTGGACCATGCACCATCGGTGCAGATGGCCGAGGTTCCACCGGACATTGGAGGGTTTACAGAGGAAGAAGAGGATATTATCAAGGAGTTGAATGAGGAAGCTGATTGTACGAATAAGGATGACTTTCGACCGGGCGAGATGTATGTTTGAAGGTAGTAATAGGGTAGTATTAATATAGGTAAGGTAGTATTAATATAGGTAAGGTAGTATTAATACAATATTTCATAATTATTCATACAAATGGAAAATGTTTCACACCAACTTTTAATAGTTTCAGTACAAACAATAGCAAATTCCTTGGTGCCTCTTTATAGAATGGTTCAAGGACCAAGGAATGTTCACTAATAAACTATGAAGTACCACAGGGGTACTATAGTGATACAGTATTTTTCAAAATATTCATACTAGTGCGACAAAGGATCAAACAAATATTTCGAATATTCATACCAGTGCGACAAAGTATTCAAAATATTTCAAAATTATTCAACAAATATTACAAATTTCAAACTAGTGCGACAAAGTATTCAAAATTTTTCAAAATGTTTCGACCACTTCGCACAATCTTTCAAACAAAATGGTATATTGTTTCACACCAAATTTTAAAATTCAGTAATCGGAAAATTTATATTTGGACGATTGCTCTTATTTGAAAAACACTGTATACAGTATTTTTCAAAATTGTTCATACCAGTGCGACAAAATTATTCATACTAATATTTCAAAATTATTCATACCAATATTACAAAATTATTCATACCAAGTACAAGTTTTAATATACAGCATAACATGCAAACTGTTTCGTCCGCTTAGCCGTCAATTGGAATACTCTAGGAATGGTATACAAGAGCAATTGTCCAAATAAAAATTTTCTGATTACTGAATCTATTGAAAGTTGGTAGGAAACATTTTCCATTTGGTATGAATATTTTGTAATATTGGTATGAATAATTTTGAAATATTAATATGAATAATTTTGTCGCACTGGTATGAAACATTTTGAAATATTGGTATGAATAATTTTAAAATATTGGTATGAATAATTTTGTCGCACTAGTTTGAATAATTTTGAAATATTGGTATGAATAATTTTGTCGCACTAGTTTGAATAATTTTGAAATATTGGTATGAATATTTTTTTCGCACTAGTATGAATAATTTTGAAAAAGACTGTATTTTGCCGCACTGGTTTGAATAATTTTGAAAAAGACTGTACTAGTGCGACAAATTCAAGCAATTTCAAAGGTTCAACTTCCACTTTTTTCAACCAATTACATGTTGTTATAAAGGAACAGTTCAGTTTTGTCGGTTTACCGATTAATACTTCAAATATATCATAAGGCAATTTTTAAATTAAAATTTCAGAATTGAATTTTAAAAGTTAAACATTATTGGTTTGCAAGATTTGCGAAGTGGTACGAAACTTTTAAATATTGGTTTAAATAATTGTCGCGCTGGTATGAATAATTTTGAAATACAAGCTTAAAGGATGATATGGAAAATACTTAGTTTTGTCTTTTTCGACTGTTGATTAGAGACTCCAAGAATAGTATAAGCAATCATCCAGATATAAAATATCTTATTACTGAATTTTATAAATAGTTGGATTGAAAGATTGTGAATATGATTTGATGATTTGAAGATTGTGAATATGATTTGATGATTTGAAGATTGTGAATATGATGATGATTTGAAGATTGTGAATATGATTTGATGATTTAAAAATTTGTTTTGATGATTTATTATGCTATATTTGTCGCGCTGGTATTTTACACTGGTATTTTACATATTTACTGGTATTTTTTCATGGTATTAATCACTGCGGTAATCGCATCCTCCTGCATATTCCATCCACGCAACCTCCTGCTTACTTCTTCGTTAACAAATACCAATCGCAAAGCACGGCCTCCCAGCCCAGAAGCCCAGCATTCCTGCTCTTGCCTCTATAGAGCATCGTTTTTGCAATGGATATTCCCCGGCTTGTTATCACGCTGGATTCCACAGGCAAACGGCTCGTCAATGGCCAGTATCGCCTCCTCCACACTATCGGCCAGGGTCAATTCGGAAAGGTCATCTTGGCCCAAGACATGCAACAGGCAGGCCGCAATGTGGCCATCAAAACAATCCACCGTGTGGACACAACAAAACTCATTACTAAAATATACCTCAGCCACACCACCAAGATCAAGCGGGAGATCCAGATCATGAAGGAGTGCCTGCACCCAAACGTGGTCAAGTTGTACACCGTGATAGATGATCTCAAATTCGATAAGATCCTCTTGGTGCTTGAATTTTGTGAGCTTGGTGAAATCGACTGGAAAAAGTACAACCACTATGACGAGAAGTACTATAAGCCCTCAGACAAGAAGTTGCCACTCAACAAGATTCTCCGAGACGTTGTCAATGGCTTGGAGTATTTGCACTTGTTCAAAAATATCATCCACCGAGACTTGAAGCCGTCCAACTTATTGATTGATCGTCACCGCAACATCAAAATCTCGGATTTTGGAGTCTCTTTGATCTTGGAGAATAATTCTAATGATGACACCGAATTGGGAAAGAGTTTGGGCACGCCAGCATTCTTTGCCCCCGAGCTTTGCCAATTTGTCAATAACAGGCTCTCCATGTTGGACGACAAGAATCTGGCGTCGTGCAAGATCGACCTGCGGTTGGATCTTTGGTCATTAGGCGTCACGCTCTTTTGCCTCATTTTCCATGCGTTACCATTTGAGGGTTTCAACGAGTTTGGGCTATTCAAGAACATTGTCAATGGTCAGCTCTCGTTCCCTCCCGTCCGCGAATCGTCCAAGATCAAGCAAAACGATATCGATGAGCTCCACCACTTGAAGCTGCTCATCAACTGGCTTCTTTCCAAAAAGCCACAGGACCGACCCACCATTCTCCAAATAAAAGAGCATCCATTCACAACGTTTGACGTTGGAAAAAAAGACCGCAATGCATTTTTGGATTTCAACAAAACGCTCATGAAGCAGAATCCCTCCACTTTTCAGCGCTCCAAGACCCACATCCAGGGCTCCAAACATACAGAACTTGCTGGCAAGTCTGCAAAGAATAAGCCCGAAGAAACATTTGCACAGAAGCTCCGAAATCTTTTCATCAGCCGGTCGCCGGTATCAACATCCGATGACATAGCGAGTGGCAGTCCGGAAATGCCCAATCCTTCCAACCTTGAGCATGTGGACGATCTTCTAGATCTGTACCTTGACGACTCGAGTTCGTTTGGATCCGATGAAGAAGTTGAAGTTGTGGAGACTGCAGATCTTCTATCATCTTTGCAATCATGTAATAGTTCAATGAATGAGCAAAGAACGCCTCCACCACTTGAAATCAGCCATTCGAACTTTGATAAGTTGAATTATAAGATCAATGAAGAAATGGAGGAGAAGAAATTTGAGGGGTTTAAGGAATACAGGGGGTTTAAAGATTGCAAAGATTGCAAAGATTGCAAAGATTCCAAAGATTCCAAAGATTCCAAAGATTCCAACTTCAAAGATTCCATCATCAAAGATTCCATCTTCAAAGACTCCAAAGATTCCAAAGATTCCAAAGATTCCAAAGATTCCAAAGATTCCAAAGATTCCATCATCAAAAATTCCATCTTCAAAGACTCCAAAGATTCCAAAGATTCCATCATCAAAGACTCCATCTTCAAAGACTCCAAAGACTCCAGTGAGTCCATTTCAGATGTTCATTCTTCAAATTTGGAAATGCGCAGTCTTTCCTTGTCCGCATTCTCAGGCCCTAGTACACCAATTCGAACCCAAACTCCTTTAGCAATTGATACAAATTGGGAAAAAGATTCCGTCACTATTGGAGCAGATTCTCCTCTGTCAATCAAATCACTCTTTAGTCCTTCAAGGCGCTTTTTTTCAAGACTCAAGAAAAAACCCGTGGAACCCACCATCTCTGCTCTTTCCAAGCCATTGGAGACCGCCAATTACGATCTTGCCCCTCCACCTTCTTTCAATGGAAAACCAACGCCAAAACGAAATCTGCAGTCGAGTATGGAATCCATTGGCATTGCTTCTTTTCGCGAGTCTCGCAACAATTCCATTAGCTCTCGCAACAATTCCATTAGCTCGCATGTAGGCCTTTCCAAGATTTGCAGTTCCAGCTCGTCTCTAAACCTTCATGCTTATTTGACTGAAAGCCCGGACTTGAACTGGAAAAAGGGGCCAGAAAGTGCGCGATTCCAGGATGAAATTCTGGACCATTCCTCGGATGAGAATCCCGATGCCAACAAAACCATGACTATGGATGAATTTCTCGATCAGCTTTAAGGCAACTTTGGCATTGCGAATTTAAGATTGCACCTGGAAGCTCCACACAATTCTCATTTATAATGGCACAATTATTTATAATGGCACAATTCTTTATAATGGCACAATTCTCATTTTAATCTGGATCTTCAAACCTTGCATCATTCATCACATCTCTATCATATCACAGTTTATTCTCTCACTGATTCTTCAGCAAAACCGTTGCAACTTGGAGTCTCGTAACCATCGAAACCGATGCTGCGAGAGAAGAAAAACAGTGCAGCACCACCGGCTAATTGGATGCAGGTCAACAATAGACTAATAAAGTGCATCATTGCAAGTTCACTTGCACGCGACAAAAATAATAACGAGGTTGCATCAAGCCTCGTTATTGAGCCCCGCACGCACCTCTTAAGTTACTGATCTGGAATGATGTGGATCTAAACGGGAATTTCGGAGAACTTCGCCACGTCATGCAGAACTTTCCACATTCCGTCATAAACGTGTTTACTCAGCCAGTCCAATCATAGGCGAGTGAGTAATTTTGGTTTCGAATTGTGGCTGCTTTATTGTCCTGTATTACACGTATTGTATAACACATTGCGTGGCTGTGATTTTCCACTCATTACGTCACAATTCGTGTCTGATAACATGTGACATTAAATGCTAGGTCATTCAAGGTGCTCAATCAAGTCTTGATAACATGTCACATTAAATGCTAGGTCATTCAAGATGCTCATTCAAGTCTTGATAACATGTCACATTATTTGTTAGGTCATTCAAGTATTGCTTCAAGTATTGCTTCATGTCTTGGTAGTGTTATGAGACATGTTTCATTAGTCTGTCACGTGCGCTGCGATGGGTATCCAACACTCAATAAACACCGACATTTTGTGCCCCAATGAGATTGCTTTGCTCACGGCTTGCACTGTATAGTCATCCAGCCTGTATGTATCGAGAATGTTTCGGCTTCTGCAAAGAACGGATTGTTTACCTTTGGCTGCTTCGCGGCATTGATTTCATGCATGGAAAATAATATGCAGGCACGAACCCGGCGCTAATAGCTAAACAACGCTTGGTTGCTAATTAGCAGCCAAGAAGAAGTACGAGCCAAGACAGGTCGAACCAATATAGAAGCTTGTAATATGCGAGTCATTCTTTAATTAGCCGAGGATAAATATCACAAACGGTCTTTAAGCCTTTCTGAGTAGGAGTGTCGCCAGACGCCAAACTGCCGCTTTGTAAATTTTTGCTGCTAGTACCACGCCCGGGGACACTCATATTTATAGCTGTTACGGCCACATGGACCAGTTGTGGCAAAAAGCACAACATGTGCAGCCATGCAAAGCTGTTTCAAATGGGATGGGGTATCATGGATATGGTGATGTGGTAAGGGGCTTTTCTCTGCGATAGGTGTTTCAGGCGTTACTTGCAGAAGCCGCGTATTCCATAATTACGAATGCGGCCTCCTGACTACGGGCAGCTCAAGGCAATTGTTCTGCCGGGGCTGTATACAGGAACACACTGCCTCCTCAAATAGTTCCATACTTTGTTGGGCTGTTCAAAGCTGGCGTCAAGTATGGAATATTCGCTCATTGCTGAAAGTAGAAGTCGGCCGCTGTAATGTGGAGGTGAGGCGGAAAAAAAATAAAAAAAAAACACAAGACAGCACGTTTCGCGTGCAGCACGCACTTCTGCGTCTGCAGTTGTTTGGTTGCAATACTGTTTCATCTTTTTAGGGAAGTCAGGCGAGCACCTTTATCGGGCACACTTTAACATGAAGCTTACTAAATTGGTGGTGGGTACCAAAACAAGTGATGGTAGTTCACACTGTGGGTTTTGTGAATGTAGTTTCGCTTAAGTGAGGAGACTTGCATATGCGGCTTCGCAACAGGTTTGAAACGCAAAATAACACAAATAATACGCAACACCGCTGCATACTACATGAGGCCCCCAGTATTTATACCCATTGCCCGCCGTCATTGCCACCTCCAAAAACTATTGCAACCCTTGCTCCTCGCCGCAATCCCATAGACGGTCTTCAGTGTACCTTCACTCTTTAGATCTCCTTTTTCCAGGCACGGGTAACGCCGCATTTCCGATTATTCGGCCAATTCCCCGACACGGCCAACTTCAAGAGTTTCCCACGTCGTACTTTCCTTCATTTCTACATACAAAGACGACTCTTCAAAATAGCCAGTCGCAAACAAGCCCAACGTTATCAATCCAGTCAGCTCATCCAGCCATCTCATCCAGCCATCTCATAATCTAAATCGGGATCAATATAAGTGGTTGCGCAGGTGCGGTATTGTGCGTGAGTTTAAACATCTCTTCCGAGTAATCAGGAGACCGAATTAGAGACAATAAGACAATACAACAATAGACAATCCAAACTAAAAATAAATTGTTGAACACCTGCAACACTAAAACACGACCAGTCATTCCTATTGATACATATCCTAACAATTGAACGCTTTTGGAACACGCAATTGAACGCTTTTGGAACACGCAATCGAACACTTTCAGATCACAGAATTTACTTTCCTTAAACAAACAATCCAGATACATTTCGAGATTCAACGGCGCCTTTCCATACATAAATCAGCCAATCGAACTACTACAAAACAAAAACAAAAAAATAGAATAAAGACTTTTCGAAATCCATCCTCGCCTTACCTGCACTGAATATTTTTATTCCCAAACCCTCGACTAGGAAAGCTAACGGTACGTTCGAAGAACTCAGCCTCATATCCGATAATTTCCCCACTAATCCAGAATCGCAGGCTTCCTCTTGCTTATTTACAAATAAATTCACATTCGTGAGGTCTATCTTTATCCTGTCAATGGGCTCATCGTCTAGCCATTACTCGAGAATTAAAGTTGCTGCGGAAACCCTTATTTTGTTCTGTTGATCCGTCCCGT
>VATE01000101.1:5034-29686 GCA_008065195.1 Metschnikowia amazonensis | reverse complement strand
CGAGCCAGCCCGAATGCTGGCTGTTTGTTATGGTGGCTGGCTGTTATGAAAGTGGCTGTAGTGAGCCATAACTGGTCAAGGCGACTGTATTTTAAGGCAATCACATGCATATATCACGAAAGACGGGGTCTATCGTGATTCCTCCACTAATCGCACAGCGTAGCTATAATTTGGGCCAGTGCGTAGTGTAATACCCAAGGTGGATCTGACACCAATATTTCAAAATTATTTAAACCAATTCAAGTTTTAATACAAAGCATACATGAAAACTACTTTAGTTTTGTCCATTGCGACCGTTTATTGACTCCAAGAATAGTGTACATAAGCAATTCCCACATTAAGATAAATATTTAATTTTAATCAAGTTGGGTGAATCATTTTCATTTTGTTTGAAAGATGCGAAGTGGATTGAATAATTTTGTTGGATTGAATATTTTTTCGGGTATGAACAATTTTGTCGCACTGCTTTAAATTGTCGCACTGGTTTGAAAATTTCGAAAAACACTGTACTTTGAAAACAGATTTCAATGACTATCTGACCTAGAATCTCTTCTAAGTCTATACACTATTTTACTTAAGTGTCTTCCGCAATACCCCTTCCATCTAGTACTGCACCGGAAGTAGACATAATTTGAAATTGGTGGAGAAGAACCCGTCATCTCATTTATACAAACCCGTGCATCTCTTTTATACAAACCCGTGCATCTCTTTTATCTTTCAGACCCGTTCTCATTTATCTTTCAAACCCGTGCACCCAATGATATCCTCATCTCCTCATGTCCGTTCGTAAGCACCCCAACATCATCATCACAGGCACGCCCGGATGTGGTAAGACTTCCCATGCAGAGAGTCTCGTGGCTCAGCTCCTGCTGCCTTATAAACACTACAATGTCTCGGATCTAGCCAAAGAACGCAAGTGTATAGACAGCTACGATGCAGTCCTTGACACCCATGTGGTCGACGAAGACAAGCTCTTGGATTCCTTGGAGCCAGACCTCCGTGCGGGCGGCGCCATCATTGACTGGCACTGCTGTGACATTTTCCCCGAGCGGCTAATTGATTTGGTGGTGGTACTCAAGTGTGATAGCGACAAGCTCTATGAGCGCTTGGCCAAGCGCAACTACAAAGACAATAAGATCCAAGAGAACCTCGACTGTGAAATTATGGAAGTGGTGTGGCAGGATGCTGCAAGTCTGTATATTCCGGAGATAGTAATTCCATTGGAATCGAACTCTGTGGAAGATATGGAGCTGAATGTGGATCGCATTGGGGGCTGGGTTGACACCTGGTTGGCGAACCACCCAGAGGGGGTTACAAATGAGTTGGATGCCAGCGAAGTTTCAGATTCTGATGATTCACTGGAGGAACCTGCTACTTAAAGGTGGTAGACTATAAAATAAGATACTAATGGAGAGAATAAGAATACATCCATCTAAATACATCTGACATCTGACATCTGAATATGACATCTGAAAAGTCATTATTCAGTATGAAGCCCTAGAGATTTAGATGATCTGATTCGAATCTAGTGGTTCTCATATAAGGACAAGACTTCAATCTTATGTAGTTTCACACATTTCATTACTTCAGGACTCTCCTTTATTTCTATTGCATCATAACATTAATCTAATTGGTGAAGCTTCGCTTAAGAAACTGACAGACCCATTGAGGCTTGTTTTATCGATAGTCTGACAGTATTATAGAATATCGCGAACTGTAATTTGTATTCAGCACTGCACAAATAATAGTGTTTTTCAAAATTACTCAAACCAATTTTCAAAATTATTCAAACCAGTATTTTATAATAAGCAAATACAAGTTTTTATAACAAAACATCATGGAAATTAGTTCAGTTTTGTCCCTTTGAACTTTACAAGTACTGAAAGCCTCCCAATTTAGGTGCATATAAGGCAAAGTATTTTTCAAAAATATTCGCTCAGATCCCGTATGAGTAGCACACTACCCATACAAGACAAGTTAATCTACGCCAGTCGATCTAGGCGGGACCGGAGGCAACTAGAGCCGGACTCACATTCCCAAGCATGGGAAACCGGAGTTGTCTCCCTACTACCGCCAGTCTCTAACTCATTATCACGGCGTTGTTGTTCATTCCCTTTGACTGCCTGCATGAAGCGTGGGTGACCAGTTTCATACCAGGATGTGGAGCCATACCTCCCCATCCTGAAAGTCTATATAAGTAACCCTGATTCCCCTTTTCCAGGAATCATCAACGAATACAATGAACAACCAAGTACTTGACGTTATCAAAGAATCTAACAATATTAGTGCGACAAAATTATTCATACCAAAGTCTTAATATACAGCATAACATACTTTAGTTTTCACCGTTGGGTTGTTCATTGGAAGACTCCAAGAACAAAATATAATAGCAATCGGCAAGAAATAAAATTTCTGAATATTGAAAACTATTAAAAAAATTATGCCATTTGGTTTGAATAATAAAGATACTGTATTGAATTCTATTAAAAGTTGGTGGTAAAAATTATGCCATTTGGTTTGAAAGATTGTGAAATTTGAAATATTGGTTTGCATAATTTGTCGCACTAATCATTTTGAACAAACTGTAACACTAGAAAATTAATAAACCAAGTTTCGTACCCCCTTGCAAATCTTTCAAACCAAGTTGATATTTAAGGATATGAGACTAGTTTTGTCCATTTGACTTTATCTCCCAGTACATATGAAAATTGTCCAGATTTAAATTTCAGAATAGTAAATCCTATAAAATTTGGTATAAAAATGGTTTGAAAGATGCGAAGTGGTGGAAATTTTAGAAATATTGTAATAATTTCGCGCGCTGGTTAATACTTTAAAATCACAGTAATCAAAGTATTTGTATTCAAACTAGGGCGCAAAATTATTCAAACAATATATATCAACCAATATAGTATTTCATAAATCAACCAATACGAAATTAATAATACAAAATTAATAATACAAAATTAATCAACCAATTCAAAAATATCCATACAAAAGTTCTAATATACAGCATAACTTGGAAACTACCTAGGTTGTCCCTTTGGCCGTTCATTGGAAGACTAAGAATAGAATGAAATAGCAATCAGCAAGAAATAAAATTTCTGATTACTATTACAGTATTTTTCAAAACTATTCATACCAATGCGACAAAAATATTCATACCAGTGCGACAAATATTCATACCAAATACAAGTTTTAATATACAGCATAACATGGAAACTAGTTTAGTTTTGCCCATTTCGACCGTTGATTGGTAGACTGCAAGAATATTATATATAAGCAACTGTCCAAATAAAATTTCTGATAACTAAATTCCATTAAAGTTGGTGTGAAACATTATGCCATTTGGTTTGAATAATTTTGAAATATTGGTATGAATAATTTTGAAGTATTAGTATGAATAATTTTGCGTGCTGGTATGAATAATTTTGAAAAACACTGTAAAAGTTGGTGTGCAATATTATGTCATTTGATTTGAATAATTTTGTCGCACTGCTATGAATATTTTTGAAAAAGACACTATTTAAACTTTCGTACCACTTCGCAGTCTTTCAAACCAAATGGAGTAATGCATCATACCATCAGAATTCAATAATCTGAAAACCTTGGATTGACTCATCAATATGAACGGAACTGAACTGGTTTCTTATTATGCAGGATACATCACATTGTTAGGGTATGAAACTTTGAATTATGGTTCAAACATTCTGTTTTATTAGTTTGAATTGTTTTCGCCCTGTTTGGATACTTTTGAGAAACACTGCACGCAGACTGAGACCTCAGTGTTCTAAATTACTCATAGCAATTTCAAAAATATTCAAACTAGCGCGCAAAATTATTCAAACCCATACAAGTTTTAATTTACAGGATCACATGGTATTAATGTCAGTTTCTACCTTGATGGGAATTTCCAAAAATAGATATAAGCAATCGTCGAGATTAAGATTTAGAATATTTATGATGTTAAGTTGGGTGAATCATTATGCTATAGTTTGAAAGAATGTGCGAACGAAGCCGTATTTTCAAAATTATTCATACCAGTGCGACAAGTTACAGTACAGTGTTTATCAAAATTATTCAAACCACTGCGACAAATTATTCATACCAAATGGCATAATGTTTCACACCATCTTTTAATAGTTAGTAATCAGATATTTGATATTTTGCTGATTGCTATTATAAGTCTTCCAAACAACCGCCAAACGGACAAAACTAAAGTGGTTTCCATGTTATGCTGTATATTAAAACTTATATTTGGTTTGAATAATTTTGTCGCACTGGTATGAATAATTTTGAAAAATACTGTATTTCAAAATTACAGTATTTCAAAATTACAGTATTTCAAAATTACAGTATTTCAAAATTACAGTATTTCAAAATTACAGTATTTCAAAATTACAGTATTTCAAAAGTACAGTATTTCAAAATTGCAGTATTTCAAAAGTACAGTATTTCAAAATTACAGTATTTCAAAATTATTCATACCAATGCGACAACTATTCATACCAATATTTCAAATTATTCAAACCAAATATATAATTGAATATACAGCATAACATGGAAACTACTCTGTTTTGTCCGTTTGGCGTTTAATTGAAAGACTCCAACAATAGAATGTAATAGCAATCAGCAAGATATAAAATATCTGATAAAACTATAAAAGTTGGTATAAATAATTTTATCGCACTGGTATAAATTTTGAAAAAGACTGTGTTCATACTAGTACGACAAAATTATTCATACTAATACAGTATTTCAAAATTATTCATACTAATACAGTATTTCAAAATTATTCATACCAATACAGTATTTCAAAATTATTCATACCAATACAGTATTTCAAAATTATTCATACCAGTGCGACAAAATTATTCATACTAATTCTCAAAAAGTTTCGTACCACTTCGCACAATCTTTCAAACCAAATGACGAAATGTGTTACACCAACTGTTTTAGAATTCAATATTCTGAAAACTTAATTTAGAGAATTGTCTCATATATTCTATACTTGCAGTCTTCCAATCAACGGTCGAAAGGGCCAAAACTGATTTTGTCCAAGTTATCTTGTATATGAAACTAGTATTTGGTTTGAATAATTTTGCGCACTAGTCTGAATAATTTCGAAATATTACTATGAATAATTTTGTCGCACTATTTTGAAAAATTTTGAACTGTACT
Organism: Metschnikowia amazonensis; assembly: GCA_008065195.1. Taxonomy (NCBI): domain Eukaryota; kingdom Fungi; phylum Ascomycota; class Pichiomycetes; order Serinales; family Metschnikowiaceae; genus Metschnikowia; species Metschnikowia amazonensis. The sequence continues at coordinate 24,508 of VATE01000101.1, read as the reverse complement.
CCAAAATTATTCATACCAAGTACAAGTTTTAATATACAGCATAACATGGAAACTACTTTAGTTTTGTTCGTTTGACCCTTAATTGGAAGACTCTAGGAATGGTAAGAGCAATCTTCCAAATATAATTTTCTGATTACTGAATTCTATTAAAAGTTGGTGTGAAACATTTCCATTTGGTATGAATAATTTTGTCGTACTGGTATGAATAATTTTAGTATGAATATTTTAGTATGAATATTTTAGTATGAATATTTTAGTATGAATAATTTTAGTATGAATAATTTTAGTATGAATAATTTTGTCGCACTGGTTTGAAGAATTTTGAAAAATACTGTCAAACATATTTCAAAATTCTTCAAACCAATACAAGTTTTAATATACCGCATAACATGAAAACTACTTTGGTTTATCCGTTGATTGGAAGATTCCAAGATTCCAAGAAGCTTATAAGCAATCGTCCAAATATAAATTTTCTGATTACTGAATTCTATTAAAAGTTGGTGTGAAACATTTTCCATTTGGTTTGAAAGATGTGCGAACGGAACTTTTAATTATTGGTTCGAATAATTTTTCGCACTGGAAATAATTTTGGGTTAAATAATTTTTCCACTGGAAATAATTTTGGTTTGAATAATTTTTCGCACTGGAAATAATTTTGAAAACTCTAATTAAAAAGTTTCGTACCATTTAAAATTTTTGATACCAAATACAAGTTTTATATATAAGGACACTGGTTCATTCATTTTGACCCTTGACTCCAAAAGTAGTCCAAGAGGGAATTTTTGTATAAATTTTGATAAAAGTTGACATGCCATTTGGTTTGAAGATTGTGCGTAGTGGAAAGTTTCTGTTGAATATTTTTGTCACTGGGAATAATTTGTCACTGGGAATAATTTGAAAAAACTGTACTAGGCACTCGTTGACAAGATAAACTACAGTACCTAGTAGACATGTAAGGTACAATCCGCTGGAAGTTTCTGTGGACAGATATATGAATAAATATGTACGTTTAAGAAGATTGACTAGAAATTAGGTTAACGGAAGATTCATGGTAATCAGTAAAAGTAGATATATAACAAAGTATAATTTATAAATTATTAGGAATCTAGTAGATTGTGGTAGGATACAGAGTACTAGATATTAGGCTATAGTAGAAAATAGAGGATATTTAATAGACTATAGTAGACTAGACTATAGGTTTAAAAGTTCAATCCTCAAAGATCTAGGTCCTAAAGAAATAGGTATTGAGTATGACTGTATGCATGCCCACAAGGGTAAGTTTCTAACGGTATGCCATGACCCCTGCAGATGGTATGAAGGTTATAGTATTCTCAACGTTCTGATGACTCCTGATTAAGTAGTGACTCCTGATTAAGTAGTGACTCCTAATTAAGTAGTGCAGATACCTATAACCTTGTAATGAGTAGTGTTTCTTGAGCATGGAGATCTGTGGAGTGAGGTTCTCCAGATTCTGTTCATGATCTGTTCATGTTCCTGTGTCCTAGATAACTGACCTTTGGGGATATTCTATCATCTTCGACATTCTTAATTCTGTTTCACGAATCTATTATCACTAAACCAATTCTCTGTTGTACTCTTCCATCTTCGACTTTGTCAAAGGGGTATGGACTAGAAGAAACTCTTTGTGGCTGTAGATGTTAGATCAAGATTTACCATCATCAGTTTATAATCAAAGATTGCAAATGTCACCTGTCTTTAGAATTATCCGCCCCACAATCTGTGTCGGGGCCAAGGTCATAGAATTAACGCACATTCAAAAAGATCAAATCCATAATAAATAGCCTATACTTTAAAACAGATCCTTAATTATTTTCATTCTTGACAAGGACACGTGGAAGTGATTATGTCACCCACCAAGCAGTCAATGGAAATGTTAAATGATAAATTGGTTTTTTGGTAGTATTAAGTTTTTTATTCATGATCCAGTGGGAATCTGTCTCTTTATATAGATTTCAGGGGGTATGAAACCCGGAGTTAAGCTGCGACCTGTTGTTTCAGATGCGGTAGTATAAAGGAACTAGGGATTGCAGGTTTCAGACTGGCAATATGAAATCAGGAATACAACTATCTAGGCTATAATCACAGGGATATCATACCTATGAAACTCCAAGTAGTATTAAAATACTTATAGTAACATATAAAGTTCTTAACCACATCTGTACATCCATGGATGGAATATTAGATGGTTGTCATTTAGGATGCAGCAACCACGCGCTGCAACGTCACAACTTTGAGGGTGTGTTTGTGGACATACGCGATGTTGGCATATAAAAGGAGCATTCCGCTGTATGATCAGGATAACATTTCGATAACCATTTATGAGGTATGGCTAATGATTTAAAAAGAGTGAATGTGAATGAGATATAGAGTGAATGTGAAGATATAGAGTGAATGTGAAGATATAGAGTGAATGTGAATGAGATATAGAGTGAATGTGAAGATATAGAGTGAATGTGAATGAGATATAGAGTGAATGTGAATCAGTGAATGTGAATGACCGAATGTCATCAATGATCACTCAACCAGAAATTCTCTTCAATGTGTCCTTCTACAGTGTCTCCATTGATACTTATCATTATTATATTAATTGATCGGTATTCTGTCAAGCTCTTTATTATCTTAATGCAATCGTGGCTTCATCATACCTTGCTAATATACATGCTTCTATGCCATATCAGAATATCGTGGCAAAGCGTTGTGCACCATAGATAACGAGCAACACAAGCAACATGAGCATCACATAATATCCCCGCGTGATCATGATGTACAGCCACTTCTTCTTGATGCGCTGCATATTGTGGGCCTCCAACTCCATCACACACTCGGCGTTCTGTTGGAAAATATACTTGGATTCCTGGATGATCTCGAGCTTCTGCTCCTCCGTCAAGTTATTGCGCGTCATGAGCTCATAGTCTCTCTTATACAAAAGCCGGAACGTGTCCTCATCGGCCACATCAAAGCGGAAGAAGTTGGTGCCCAAGTTGATGATGTCCTCGTGCTTCAAATTGTCCTTTTGGGGGAACAACCCGGCGGCCCGGCCCACCGACGACCTCATCACCCGTCCACCTGCAAAAAGTGCCAAGTACATCACGTGCAAGTATGCTAGGAGAATGTAAGGCTTGGCCTCCACCTGTTCACGGATATGGTTGACAAACTCAATTTGGGCGGGCATGATGGGAGACATGAACTTATTTTTGTCGTCATCATAATAGAACAACAAGTCTTGCTGGGCTCGGCTGGTACGGGCCATTTCCGGCTTCCAGATCTTCAGCAAAATGTCGTGCCAAGGCCGGGTTTCATCCTCGAGTTCGCGGTACAAAAGCTCCTCTACCGTGGCGAACACGTGATAGAAGCTCTGCAACCCCTGGCGATAAATCTTATAGTCTCTCAAGGCAAGGGCAAACTTCAACGTCACCAACTTGTCGATTTTGTTGTGCAACGCACGGGTCTCACTATTGATCCGGTTGGCCAACGCACCGATATCGGTTTTGTGAGGGATAATTTCTTGTTGGGCCAACTTAGTTGTGGCTCCAGATGCTTGTACTTTTTCCATATTGGGGAGAACTAGGAGGAATAGGGGTAGAAGCAGGGGGCTGGGGTAAGATCAAGTAGGGAAGATACTTGGGAAAATATACTTCAGGATATTGGATTTTGGAAATACACTTCAGGATATTGGATATTGAAAATATACTTCAGGATAGATCAGGATATATTTAAATATATTTGAATAAATATGCCAAAATATATTGAGGGAAATGGATTAATATAGAAAATATTGGGATGGCAAAAAAGGAAGAAAATAATCTGGGAATTTAAAGAAATGGGTTTGCCGCACAGGGGCTTGATGCCTTATATATAGCGGGACCGATAACTCCATCGCGACTTGCAGATGCAGCCCGAGCGCAGTCGCAGATATCGGCTGCAGCGCGGGCCCGAAGTCGCCACAGCGTGTATGCAGGAGCGGCCTAACTGAAGAGCAGTTAGTAAGGTAAAACGGGCACGGCGCTAGCGGATTTTACGGTGCATTTTGAGCGTGTCTGCATTTGGCCCGGGGTTAGGTGTGTGTGGGGGGGGATGGTTTAGGGGGCGGTTATATGCAGGACGACCCAACAATGTTTTCATGTCCCTGCGCGACATAGGCCGAACGTGGAGAAGGAAGTTGCGAGGTCGGCGCGTTGCACGGCTGAAGCGAGATGACCATTGAACGGCGAAACTACGGGAAAGTGGAACAAACCGACATGAAATAAGGGTGAAACGCGGATGAAACGGGGTGGGGGGGTATTAAACGGGTGGTGAAACGGGTGGTGAAACGGGGATTAAACGGGGATTAAACGCGGATGAAACGGGGATTAAAGTAGGATTAAACTAGGATGAAACGGGGATGAAACGGGGATGAAAGACATGAATCTTCCAGAACCTAACGAATTACCCCTACTACCTCGACATTCTGTCACCGCCATAAACGATGTACAGGATGAAACAAACCTGAAACATCAGCTACTAAATGAAACGACAAACTAAAGAAGATCTGACACGTGCTAAGGTGAGAGCTCAGACCCAGACGTGAGTGGTGTTTTGGGTCATGTCCCATGCAGATGGCCCGGTCCTGTATGTGCCATTTATGCCAAGCAAGAAGTTTTCTGGGCGCATGCTCGTTATCAAAAAGATCTCCGGTGGCCGACGGCCTATGTGCAGGACTCGGAATTACCACTGTCGGGAAGTTTTAGCACCACTAGGGCACTCGTGAGGTTGTGACATTAGAGTTTCGCATTGCAGGGGTCTACGGTACTAGGAAGGAGGCAGGAAGAGAGTTAGGAGGGACAAATGGTGATTGGCGGCACGTGATGCTGCGCACGTGACATGAGTAGGTCACGTGCTGTACTTCATTGAAGCACGTGCTCTATCACGTGCTCATTCATACCACCACAGCATTAGAGGTGCAGTGGCCAAGAGCTTAATAGAATGGTTTCGCCGCAGATATGCAGTTATACTGAACAGAAGTACAAGAGCATAAGCAAGCAAGGCGTCATAGATCCCTAAAATGACGTGAGCCATTATTTAATCCATAATAGGAAGCATGTACACTAAAGACTGCAGAATGTGACTTCTAATGTGAGCATACAAGAACAATACAATAAAGAATGGACTCACATGAAGGTATTTAGAGCCGAAAAATAAATTCTTGTAATTGACATAGATGATACTTAATTCTGTTTTATTTTTTGGGACTTTTGCTGATTCCTGTACCTGTCTGACTTTCCCGTTTAAAGTTAGTTTGTTAGTGTTAATGACAATGAAGTAATGACAATGTGAAATGACAATGGTGCTGACAATAGTACTGACAATGAAGTGTTAATGTCAGTTGATAGTTTACAACAAGACTTGTTAGTGTTAATGACAGTTTGTTTTTGGTTTTACCAAAAACATCCATTCAACACCTCCTGGTACTTCTATCAAAATGATATCTCTCTAAACACCACTGGTAAACACTCCAAAAAGTCGACAATCTTCCGATTTTCTGCTGTAAAAAGTACAGTGTACTTGGTGTATTCTTTTGAACCCTCAGGATCTGCAGGTCACGTGTCACGTTTGGTATATAGAGACGGGGTTGCAGTTTCATATTTTAGAACACTAGGATTAAAACAATAGGTCATAGATTTCGATAGATTCTCTTTCAAGAGTTAATCATATGAATTTATCTTCTGAAGAGTTAATCACATGTTTTTCAAGTTATCCACATGAATCTATCTTTTCAAGAGTTAATCATATGAATTTTTTGGCGTCTCCAAAATCTTTATTTCAGGTGTTTCCTGATGACCTCTTGATTCATTAATATTGGAAGTATCCTCCTGAAGTGAGTAAGTCCTCAACATAAGAGATATGAGGAGTCCTTTCATACATTTGAAAGAAACAAAGTTATTCATTCCCTTAATCCAAATTTTGAAAATGTGTCTTGATGATAGAGATTGATTGAGCTTCAGAACATAGTCTGGTTCTTATTGGTTGATTGTTGCTTTCATTTAGCGTAGGCAATCACTAACAAGTTATCACAGGGAGAGGTAGCAACTCCTAGTATTGGGTAAATCCTGTTGCAACAAGTCTTTCCATGTAAAGATTTTTTCATTGTAAATACCATCTGCAAGATATAGGTCATGTTAGGGTCCTCGAAACGTTGGTAATGTTAGTTCTCGTGAAGTACAGTCATCATGACAAGCGTCTTAGAAAAAAAGCTTTTGTTTCAATTCCTCAGCGTATAATTCAGAACCATTGCATTATATATTAGTACTGAAATTTCGTATCATTAAGGTCTTCGTAATGTATCCATGAACCTATATCTCCACCATACGTTGGTGTTTGCAGGGACGGAAGTTGTACCTTACAAGACCAAGTCTAAAGGTGTGAGAAATAAAGGTTGATATAGCCTAAATGTTCGCATCCTTCAGTATGGGTTGGTTTTCTAGTTTCATTTCAGTAATCTCACCCTTCTCTATTTTATCAAAATTTAACTACGTGATGCTCGATCCCTCTATATATATTCCCCTATACGATCGCACTTGGCTTATACGAGAAGCGTGATTATGTTCATCCCTTCTCCTGCACCAAGGCTGTTTCAGAAGCACAGGGTGCAGATAAAACATGTAAGTCTAGTCTATTTGTGTTAATCCTGCCTCTAGTCACGGTACTGCATTCAACTTGTATCATAGTTGCCGGACTCGTATATTACAGTTCAGATAAATAGTTGGTACTTTTCTGGATTTTAACATCCACGAAATCCTTAATTTTTGGGGGTGATTCCACACCAGTTCCTAGACTATAGAGTATCAAGGTGTGCATCCAGAGGACATGCTTAGGTATGCAAATGATATAGTATCACAGTGATTGGTGAAGACTGGACAGTCCTCAGATGTGTGCAACTAGACTGCTAGATAGAAGTTTCCTGGTAGTTGATCAAAAAGACTGCTTCTCCAAGCAATGACTGCATAGAGTGATCTGACCATGGCTAGATCCCTGAGTTTTCGTGTATTATGCGCCCAGAATCAAATAGCTGCTCAACTCAACATGACTCTATATGTTAAGTATTCTTGCAATCAAGCTTTAATGGAAGATTTTTGGAATTAGAAAGACACGATTTACCTTGGATTATAATTGGAATCGGTAGAAGAAGACTTATGACTAGACCTGGATTGATAGAAATAGGAGTAAATTCAGATGTCAAATTAATTTTAGCTATAGTGTTCAGCTTAAGAAACAAATACATTTTTTATCACATCACCATTTAATTTATAATGATTTAGAAACATTTCAACAACTCTAATTTATTCTCTCAATAATCATAACCGGGCTCCAATACAATGTAAACTGTAAAAATGCAGAAAACAGGACATCCTAATCTTGTTTGACTTTTTCCTTTAGATTAAAATATCATAATTCCAAGAGATATGTCATGATTTTACTTTTTATAATTACGGTTTCCAGCTAAAAATCATTTCTTCATCTCCAATTAATAAAATTATTATTGAAATTTTTATTGAATCTAATACCTCTATATCCTGTAAGAGCCTGTAATACCATATGGTTCTCCACAGTAGCAAGTACTCTATTAAATAACATCATAGATACATTTGGAAGACATTAGTGTGAACAAAAGACTCGTCAAGAGTTTGATGAATTACACGGCCAGTTAAATGATTAAGAAGGGTGTGGGAGACCTGGAAGAGAAGGAGACCTGGAAGAGAAGCAGAGATTTGGTAGAATATGAAAACGCGGCATTTATTCTAAATTATTAAATTACAGTATTTTTCAAAATTATTCATACCAGTGCGACAAAATTATTCAAACTAGCGCGCAAAATTATTTAACATTAAAGTTCATACAGTAATTTTCAAAATTATTCAGATCAGTGCGAAAAATTATTAAACCATGAAAGTTCGTACCCTTCGCACTGTTAAAATCAAATACAAATTGTTATACAGTGTTTTTAAAAAGTATTAAATTAGTGCGACAAAATTATTCATAGCAATATTTCATTTTTCAAACCAAATACAAGTTTTAGTATACAGCATAACATGAAACTACTTTAGTTTGGTCCGTTTCACTCTTAATTGGAAGACCCCTAAATACATATATGAGGCTGTTAGATTCTTTGATGACTTCAAGTGCCAGATTGTATATTTATTCGTGCATGATTCCTTGAGTAAGGGAATCGGGTTTACTTAGATAGACTTTGAGACGTTATGCATCCTGAAGTTAAGCTAGTGACCAAATGTTTCAGGCGACGGTAGTAGGATGGAAGTGGGAATGTCGCATCACTAAGTTTCAGAGTGGTGGTAGTACGGAGACTGGGGATACTGCTGAGTTTCTGACTGCAGTCTAGGCTATACTCGAGGTAGTATACAGTCTTTTTCAAAATGTTTCATACCAGTGCGACAAAATTTTTCATACCAATATTTCAAAATTATTCATACTAGTGCGACAAATTATTCATACCAAATGGCATAATGTTTCACACCAACTTTTAATAGTTTTCAGTAATCAGATATTTTATATTTTACTGATTGCTATTACATTCTATTCCTGGGGTCTTCTAATTAACGGTTGAAACGGACAAACTAAAGTAGTTTCCATGTTATGCTGTATATTAAAACTTGTACTTGGTATGAATAATTTGAAATATTGGTATGAATATTTTTGAAATATTGGTATGAATATTTTTGTCGCACTGGTATGAATAATTTTGTCGCACTGGTATGAATAATTTTGAAAAAGACTGTACCTATGTGGCGTCTAACACTATATATACTATACAGTGTTTTTTAAAATTGTTCATACCAGCGCGCAAAATTATTCATACTACTATTTCAAAATTATTCAAACTAGTGCGATAAAATTATTCATACCAAATACAAGTGCTTATATACAATATAACATGGAAATTAAATCAGTTTTGGAACTTTTGACCGTTGATTGGGAGACTCCAAGTATAGTATATATGAGACAATTCTCTAAATTAAGATTTCAGAATATTGAATTCTAAAAAGTTGGTGTGACACATGTCGTCATTTGGATTGAAAGATTGTGCGAAATGGTATGAACTTTTTGAGAATTGGTATGAATAATTTTGAAAAATACTGTTACACTAATATACTATATTATACACTAATATACTATATACACTAATATACTATATTATACACTAATATACTATATACACTAATATACTATATTATACACTAATATACTATATACACTAATATACTATATATACTATACAGTGTGTTTCAAAAAATTCAAACCAGTGCGACAAAATTAATATTATTTCAAAAATATTCAGACTAGTGAGAAATATTCAAACTATTTCAAATTATTAAACCAGTGCGACAAAATCATCAAACCATATTTCGAAATTTTCGCACCACTTTGCTCAATTTTTCAAACCAAATGACGAAATGTTTCACACCAACTTCAATAGAGTTTAGTAATCAGAAATTTATCTTGACGATTAATAATATTTACTATTCTTGGAGTGTTCTAATCAATGGTGGGGCGGGCTAAATTAAAGTAGCTTTCATAATATGCTGTAGATTAAAGCTAATCTTTTTAAAAATTATTCACACCAGTGCGACAAAAATTCATACCAATAATTCAAAATTTTTCATACCAAATAATGTTCCAACTTTTAATACTTTAAAGTAATCAGATATTTCATATCTTGCTGATTGCTATTAAATTCTATCCTTAGAGTCTTCAAATCCACAGTCGAAGCGGACAAAATTAAAGTAGCTTTCATTTGCTGTATATTAAAACTTGTATTGGTTTGAATATTTTGACGCACTGGTTCAATAATTTTGTTGCACTGGTACGAATAATTTGTCGCACTGGTTGAAATATTTTGAAAAACACGGTATACTCAGATACTATACCATGTAATATAATATACTCAGATACTATACCATGTAATATAATATACTCAGATACTATACCATGTAATATCATATACTCAGATACTACACCATGTAATATCATATATTCAGATACTATACCATGTAATATAATATACTCAGATACTATACCATGTAATATCATATACTCAGATACTACACCATGTAATTTCATATACTCAGATACTACACCATGTAATATCATATACTATATTATAGTTATCTCTTATACTGTACTGTTGGCCTCCCAGCTTACTCTGACCTTGACTTATTGGAGTCATCATAAAGGCTGCAAATAGAAGTGACAACATAGAGTAGATTTCTACCATAATCAATATTTACGGAAGAAATACTCCTGCCTGATACTGCTATAGATACCTACTGTATATATACAAATACTGCATACACACCATAATTTATAGATGACCGCCTTGTATGATACGAAAGTTAACCATAAGCCCAAAGATAACACTGATGAAAGGATAGTACTATAGAACCGAGACCTTTTCTAGCCTTTTATATAGTAGAATATTCATTCATGCTATATAAGCTATAAACGTAGGGTGTTAGATTCTTTAGTAACGTCTTTTACCTATCACGTGTGTATTCGTTGATGGATTCCCAATAAGTGGGAACCTAGGTAATTATATAGTCCAAGGGCGAACCAGCCCTAATGCTGGCTGCTTGTTATGATACTGGCTGCTTGTTATGATGCTGGCTGCTTGTTATGATGCTGGCTGTAGTGAGCCATATCTGGTCGAGACGACTGTGTATAAGGAGATCACGTGTTCGGGTCGTATTAGACAGGGTCTACCGTGATTCCTCCACTAATCGTACAGCGTAGCTATAATTTGGACCATTAGGTAGTGTAATACCCAAGGTGGATCTGACATAGGGTCAGAAAATACCAGCTTTTCCCAATGTTAAAACTCCGAGAAGTGGAGACTAAGATCTACGGCGAAGGTTGAATAAGAGAGAATTCTTAGATCATTAGATCTCCATCTATATGAAACTGGGAGGTACAGGTGTTTAAAGTGACGAATATACCTGATACAGTGTTTTCAAAATTATTCATACCAGTGCGACAAAAATATTGATACTAATATTTCAAAATTAAAACAGTGCGACAAAAATATTGATACTAATAATTCAAAATTAAAACAGTGCGACAAAATTATTGATACTAATAATTCAAAATTAAAACAGTGCGACAAAATTATTGATACTAATAATTCAAAATTAAAACAGTGCGACAAAAATATTCAAACCAAATTGCATAATGTTTCATACCAACTTTTAATTTTCAGTAATGTCATATTTTATCTTGCTGATTGCTATTACATTCTATTCTTGGAGTCTTTCAATCAACTGGAAAACGAACAAAACCAAAGTAGTTTCCATGTTATTCTGTATATTAACTTGTATTTCATAATTTGTACAGTGATTTTCAAAGTATTCAGAGCAGCGCGCAAAATGTTATTCAATGGTTCAAACCAATATTCAAGTTACACTTCGCACAGTATTTCAAACCAATGGAATCACTTTTAATAAAATTGAGTCTTAGATATTCCTACTTTTAATCAAGAGTCAAACGAATGGAACTGAATCGGTTTCCTTGATATCCTGTGTATAACAACTGATTAGGGTGTAGGCAGCTGAATTTTTGGTTTGTTTAAATTGCTAGTGTGTATTTTGCTAGTGTCTGAATCTCGCTGGTTTGAGGCTTTTAAACCTGTATACTCAGATTTATAGTGCATCATATAATATATCATGTAGTATATCAAATACTATATACACTCATAAATACTATATCATATACTAGATCATATACTATATACACTAATAAATACTGTATCACATACTATATACACTAATAAATACTATATCACATACTATACATTGTTTCACAATTTTCAAACCAGTGCGACAACATTATTTAAACTATTTCAAAAATATTCAGAGTAGTGCGACAGAAATATACAAACTATTTCAAAATTATTCATACCAGATACAAGTTTTATATAGAAGATAACATGGAATCTACTTTAGTTCTATCCGCTTGGCCGTTAATTGAAAGATCCCAAGAGAATGTAATAACAATCAGCAAGATAAATTTCTGATTACGAAAATCTATTTCAGTTGGTGTGAACACTATGCCATTTGGTTTGAATAATTTTGGCGCACGGTATGAATAATTTTGAACGACTATACTAACATTTCAAAATTATTAAAACTAGTGCGACAAAATTTTTCATAACAATATTACAAAATGATTCACACCAAGTACAAGTTTTATATACAAGATAACATGGAAACTACTTTAGTTTTATGAAGAGAATATAATAACAATCATCAAGATTAATTTTTGATTACGAAAATTTATTTCAGATGGTGTGAAGCATTTCGTCATTTGGTTTGAAGAATTGTGCAAATTGGTAAAATTTTGAAATATTGGTTTCATAATTTGGGACTGGTTTGATAATTTCGAAAGATTGTACTAATATTTCAAAATTATTAAAACTTGTGCGATAGAATTATTCATACAGTATTTTTTAAAATTCTTCATACAGTATCTTTCAAAATTATTCATACTAGTGCGACAAAATTATTCATACCAATATTTCAAAATTATTCATACCAAGTACAAGTTTTAATATACAGCATAACATGGAAACTACTTTAGTTTTGTCCGTTTAGCCATTAATTGGAAGACTCTAGGAATGGTACATAAGTGCAATCGTCCAAATATATATTTTCTGATTACTGAATTCTATTAAAAGTTGGTAGGAAACATATTCCAGGTATGAATAATTTTGTCGCACTGGTATGAATAATTTTGAAATATTAGTACAGTGGTTTTCAAAATTATTCAAACTAGTGCGGCAAAAATATTCATACCAATATTGCAAAATTATTCATACCAATATTACAAATTATTCATACCAATATTACAAATTATTCATACCAAATGCAAATTTTAATAAACAGCATACCATTGAAACTACTTTAGCTTTTTTCGTTTGACCGTTGATTGGAAGACTCCAAGAGTAGAATGTAATAGCAATCAGCAGGATATAAAATATCTGATTACTGAAAATTAAAAGTTGGTGTGAAACATTATGCTATTTGGTATGAATAATTTTGTCGCACTAGTTTGAATAATTTTGAAATCTTGGTATGAATTATTTTGCGCGCTGGTATGAATAATTTTGAAAAAGACTGTATGAATAATTTTGCGCGCTGGTTTGAATAATTTTGAAAAATACTGTACCAATGCGACAAAAATATTCATACCAGTGAGGCAAAAAAATTCACACCACAAAATTCTTCATACCAAATACAAGTATACAGCATAACATGAAAACTACTTTAGTTTTGTACGTTGCCGTTGATTGGAAGACTTCTAAATGTATATATGAGGAATTTTCCTTATTCAATTCCAAAATATTGAAGTCTAAAAAAGTTGGTGTGAAACTTGGTTTGAATAATTTTGTTGCACTAGTTTGAATATTGAAATATTGCTATGAATAATTTTGAAATATTGCTATGAATAATTTTGTGGTATGAATATTTTTGAAAAATACTGTAAATAATTTTCGCACTAGTAAAATACTCTTAAAAATAATACTAAAAACTATAAATACACACTCAGTACTCACTACTCTTCTCTTTCATTCATATCATTCATATACTAATCAGTACTTCATTTTATCGTCGGTGTAGCCAAAACACCACTATACGAGATCATCGTGCCTTTATTGATGGTCTATTGAGCATCGTGGTTGTCCTTTGATGGTCTACACCACATCTCATGCATCTAGTTAAAAAACCACACCAAAGGCTTGGCGTACCACTTGGCCAGGTCAATCTTGGCAGTCTTTTCCTCGTGGTCCAACGCCAAAATCTCTGAGTCGTAGATGGTTCTTCCCGTCTGAATGTCAATGTCCTCCACCTTGATGTAGTAGGTCTTCCATGACTTGGTCCACAACTTGTGACCCACATAGCACGTAATGGTGAAAGGCACAGTCAAGTAGTTCTGGAAGAAGTTATTGACGTCAGCATCGCCCTCTGGGAAAAGTGCCACCCAGAACTGACCAATGAGAATGAGCATGTTGATAATGATGGAGTAGTACGAGCCAATCTCGCCTGTGTACGAGACAAAGCCCAACGACTCCAATGGAATATTGTTGTACTTGAGCGCAGCCCTCCACCGCAAGTGACAGAGACAGAGACTGGGCCAGATGAGCACAATGGAAAGTGCCACAATCGACAAAAGCCAGTTGAACACCACGTCCTGCTGGTTGTAGGTGGCAATAAATGCAAAGGCGCCCGCCAAGATGGTGATGAACCAAGCACGCAATGGCCGACCCGCTTTATCAGTGTAGTCAAACCATTTTGGCGCATATCCCTGTTGAGCCAATGACCGTAAAAGACGCAGCGACAGGTACATGGCAGCAGTGGCCACAGATGTCACGGAATTGAGAATCACAGCATTGATGATATGAGGAACCACACGTACTCTGTGGATCAGCGCAGCCAACACATATGGCGAAGCGCTGGTGGCAGATGAGCCAGAACCCATCAAGCGGTCCGAGGTATAAGGAACCAAGAGTCCCACAAACGTCAAGGTTCCAAGGTAGAAGAACACAATACGCACAAACACAAGGCGGATGGCCATGGGCAAGGCCGTGCGGGGGTTACGGACCTCGGCCACGGAAAGAGCCAAGAACTCGGTTCCTCCCATGGAAAAGGACGCAGTAGAAAAACACTTGATAAGGCCCTTGAATGACGTAAAGTATCCTGGGTCCCGCCAGTAGCGTCCGCCAATGAAGCCAGAAGGAGATGCACCCAAGTCTATACAGAGGCACATAATCACGAAACCTGTGAGCGTGATCAATTTGAGCGAGTTCATAACAAACTCAGCCTCCGCGTAACCTTTGACTCCAAAGAAATTGATGGCACACACAACCACAAAGAAAATGGCCACAAAAACGTCTGAATCAATGGACGTGTTCCAGAACTTGATGGTCAAGGCCGCCGTCACCAACTCCAACGAGATGGTTGTGAGCCACTGGAGAAGGTAGTTCCATCCAAGTGCAAAAGCTGCTGACTCATCCAAAAACTTGCGGTACCATTCATTAAAGCCACCTTCCAAGTCAGTATAGGCCACAGTCAACTCACCCACCGAGTTCATGGTACATATACACATCAAGCCCACGAGAATATAAGCGATGAGCACGGAGAGAGGACCTCCCACGCGGAGTTTGGAGGCCGAGCCCACCAAGAGCCCGGTTCCCATTCCCGAACTCAAGGCGATCACTGCCAAGTGGGACATTTTGAGGTCTTTGGTACGGATATCTTTTTCAGTTTTCCTTTGGAACGACTCCATGAAGCCCACCTTCTGCGCCTCCACTGGATATACATCTTTTATCTTGGATACCTGCGGCTCAAGGCCACTCAGACTGCTGGATATGACTTTCTCAGACATGATATAAAGCGATGTAGAGAGTTATGAAGGGGAAAATGTTGAAAAAGGAACGAAACGACTAGAAGAAATAGAAAGAACGGGGGTCTGATAACTACAAATGCGCCCGCTAGCATGACAATCTGAGGAGATCGGTGCGTTGCAGCGAAAAAAGACACGCTGCGGCAGAAGCTGGAATGCTATGCCGCAACGACGAGTGCAAAAAAAAAAGCAATCCCACGCCTTTGTTTTTTCGATGGTCCGGCATTGTGACACACCCGGAGACACTAGGATTTTCCTACTGATGAACATATTTTTGAGGCGCCGGAGCGGGTGCTTTTCTCAGGTTTCAGGCTCCACTAGGGATTGGGACCTGGGGCACGGATGGCTCGGTAAGCACCCCGATAAGCGACAAGAATGGAGTCCGCATGTGCGTGTAAGAGGCGTTTGGAAAGATGCTCTGGCATAGCCGCTATTGCGGCGCTGCGACCCCGATGTACCGCGAACAAACGTCAAAACGCCCCTGGGACCTGCACAGAAGCACATCCTCATGCTTGAGTCATCTTATATGCCGCACAGAAATTCAATTTTTCCGTGTCTATATGCAGGCGCCGCAGAGGTCCTGCAGGATATCTGCCTTGAGGTCCAAAATGCCGTCTAAGTGTTTTGCGGCCAATAGACGTGTTGCTGACGTCAAGCGAAGTGGGATTTGCAGTGGAAGAGCTGCAGGGCCACGGCAAAATATCTCCACATTTCGACCCGGGGGATCTCGGAATATAGCCCGATGCTACTCCGCTTTCTGTGACAGAATATTCTGATGTCTGTGACAGATATTTGCCCCTTTGGTGATGCACGGCGTATGGTGCAAGCGGAGGCCTTTACCTCCATGTTGTCCCCGCTTTGCGTCGTATAATGGATAGAGGCGTAGAGGGGCAGAAACTCTATTGTTGTCAGGATGCAGGACCTCATCATCAGGCGATTGTCGCTGGTATGGGGCACACGTGACCGCTTTAGCCAAGGACGTGTGCGTTTCACCTCGACTTTCGCTAAGGCAACAATTAAGCTTGGGGCCGGCGATTGCCGACAGGTGAACAGATTTCAGGTGAGTCATGAGACATGTGAAGCGCACGTGACCACGTACTCAGAGACCTGGTCATAGAGATGAATGGGACCAGTAATGTTTGATATATACGTTGCAATAAAGTCTGCACAGATACTTATTGTGATGGTTCTAAATGGTAACTGTATCGTGATAGATGACTGAGGTGAATTACAATTTGATCCGAATGAGACAGTAGTACCACCATTAGGAGCACCACCCTTGGAGTACAGTATATTTCAAAATTATTCATAGCAATATTTCAAAATTATTCAAACTAGTGCGACAAATATTCCAATATTTCAAAATTATTCCAATATTTCAAAATTATTTAAAGTGCGACAAATTATCCTACCAATACACTGTTTTTCAAAACTATTCAAACCAGCGCGCAAAATTGTTCATACCAATATTTCAAAATTATTCAAACCAAATG
Organism: Metschnikowia amazonensis; assembly: GCA_008065195.1. Classification (NCBI taxonomy): domain Eukaryota; kingdom Fungi; phylum Ascomycota; class Pichiomycetes; order Serinales; family Metschnikowiaceae; genus Metschnikowia; species Metschnikowia amazonensis. The sequence continues at coordinate 7,550 of VATE01000101.1, read as the reverse complement.
GCATAATGTTTCACGCCAACTTTAATAGAATTCAGTAATTAGATATTTTATATCTAGCCGATTTCTTGTATATAATATTCTTGGAATCTTCTAATCAACGGTCAAAACGACAAAACTGAAGTGGTCCATGTTATGCTGTATATTAAGACTTGTATTTGGTATGAATACAGTATTTTTCGAAATTATTCATACCAGTGCGACCAAATTATTCATACTAGTGCGACAAAATTATTCATACCAATATTGCAAAATTATTCATACCAATATTACAAAATTATTCATACCAAGTACAAGTGCTAATATACAGCATAACATGGAAACTACTTTAGTTTTGTCCGCTTATCCGTTAATTGGAAGACTCTAGGAAAGCTATATAAGTGCAATCGTCCAAATATTTATTTTCTGATTAGTGAATTCTATTAAAAGTTGGTAGGAAACATTTTCCATTTGGTATGAATAATTTTGTCGCACTGGATTGAATAATTTTGAAATATTGGTATGAATAATTTTGAAAAGCACTGTAATTTTGTCGCACTGGTATGAATAATTTTGAAAAAAACTGTATTTCAAAATTCAAACTAGTGCGACAAATTATTCAAACCAAATGGCATAATGTTACACCAACTCGTTACAATTCAATATTTGAAATTTATACTAAAGGCTTAAATGTACCATTTAGAAGTCTTTCAATCAACGGGCAACGAAGAAAACTAAAGTAGTTTTCATGTTATCCTTAAAATTAAATTTGTATGAATTGAATAATTTTCATATTGGTTTGAATAATTTTCAAATATTGGTTTGAATAATTTTCATATTGGTTTGAATAATTTTCAAATATTGGTTTGAATAATTTTAAATATTGGTTTGAATAATTTTAAATATTGGTTCGAATAATTTTGTTGAACTGGTATGATAATTTTGTTGCACTGGTAGGATAATTTTGTCGCATTGCTATCATTAATTTTGAAAATTACTGTGATACCAGTGCGACAAAATTATTCATACCAAGTACAAGTTTTATATACAGATCACATGCAAACCACTTTAGTTTTGTCCGTTTCGATGATTGGATGAATCCAGGAAGTGTGTATATAAGCCAACGTCCAGTATAAAATATCTGGTTACTGAAATCTATTAAAAGTTGGTGTGAATAATTTTGAATACGACTGTACTACCACTATCACTAGTACTTTAAGACTGTAAGAATACACTTACGAGACATGTAATTGTTAGTGTTTTCAAAATTATTCATAGCGGTGCCACTATTCAAACCAAACACCAGTTTTAATACAGACATGGAAACTACTTTAGTGGTTCGACCTTGATTGGAAGAATAAAGATAAGTATATAGAAGCAATTGTCCAGATATCACTTTCTGATTACTTAATTAAGTTAGTTGGTGTGAAAAATTATCATTTGGTTGAAAGATTGTGTAGTGGTACGAAAATTTTGAATTGGTTTGATAATTTTAATTGGTTTGATAATTTTAATTGGTTTGATAATTTGGAAATAGCTTGAATATTTTTGTCGCACTATGTTAAGTATTTTTGAAATAGTTTGAATATTTTGTCGCACTGATTTGATAATTTTAAATAGTTTGAATAATTTGTCGCACTGGTTGAATAATTTTGGAATACTGTACATAGATAGATTCACCAATAATACACACATCAAAAGACCCATTAAGAGATACTTATAGAGACAAGTTACAATCACTTAGGTTAGATTCTTGATGTTTCTAACTATTTCTGCAATTGATTATTTCTCCCGAATCCATAGCTATCTAGGCTCTGATCTATTAAGAAACAATCAGTGCGTATGTAATATTAAACCAGTGCGATATATATTCAACCCAGTGAAACAATTATTCAACCCAGTAAAACAATTATTCAACCCACTGAAACAATTATTCAACCCAGTGAAACAATTATTCAACCCAGTGAAACAATTATTCAACCCAGTGAAACAATTATTCAACCCACTGAAACAATTATTCAACCCACTGAAACAATTATTCAACCCAGTGAAACAATTATTCAACCCACTGAAACAATTATTCAAACCAATAAATGTTTCGTACCAATACTTAAAGTTTCGCACTTCACATTCATAAAACCAAATAAGATATATAAGCTAACAAGAAGCAACTTCAGTTCTGTTCGTTTTGCCGTTAATTGGAAACTCTAAATGTGAAAATATGAGGAGTCCTCCAGATTAAGAATATTGAATTCTCAAGTTGGTGTACATTTTGTTCCTGGGTTGAATTTGTCCTTGGGTTGAAAGATTTGCGAAGGGCACGAAACTTTTGAATTTCTTTGAACATTGCGCGCTGCTTCGAATACTCTGAAAACTCTAAAGTGTAAACTAAACCAATCAGACAGTAGTAATTTACACTAATACAGTAATTTATACTAATCTAAACAGTAATTTATACTAATCTAAACAGTAAGTTATACTAATCTAAACAGTAATTTATACTAATCTAAACAGTAAGTTATACTAATCTAAACAGTAAT
>VATE01000372.1:0-10556 GCA_008065195.1 Metschnikowia amazonensis | reverse complement strand
AAACATAAATTACATTCTATAGCTAAATCATTTAAAAAATGAGGTAGAAATTTAACAGATCCTGAAACAGGTAATTATATAAAAATACCAAAAAAAAATAGGGAGATAAAAATATCAAAAAAAAAGTAAGAAGTTAACAGTGAAAGCCGTATGATGGGAAACTATCACGTACGGTTTGGAGAGCAGTTCTAATAAGGTCTTATTACTTATTTTTAAGATTGCATACGGCTGACTCTACTATTCTTCACAGCTATATTATTATTATTTTCATTACCTGTATTAACAGCTGGAATAACTTTATTGTTAATGGACAGAAACTTTAATACTGGTTTCTATGAAGTAGCAGCAGGAGGAGATCCAATTTTATACGTGCGCATTCACAAAAGTGTGTCAGGTTTCGTTATTGTGTATATAATAGGCCTAATTGATATTTGTATCAATGCTTTTAAAGGTGATTTAACTAATAAAAAACCTTTAAAAAGTAAGTCTCAGTCACAAAGACAGTCCTTTGTCTATGGATTTCATTTTGTTGACCTTCTTAAAATATGGCTAACATTTATTAAAAATGTTATAAGGAACAATCTTATTACTTCGGGTATAGTTAGTAATAATACACAATTGATTGTTAGATTGAATAAAAATAGGAGCGGAGAAATAATCCAAATGACAACGGTATTTTTAAATATATATCCACTAAAAAAATGTGGAAAATACTGACTCCTTAAAGAGAAAGCTAATAGCTTGGACAACACACAAAATACATGGATGGATATAATTTTACAGATAATAATTAGTTTAAAATCAGTTATTAATAAATTAAGATTCGAAACTTATAAAAAAAAAATACAAAATATGAATATAAGAATGAGAATATATAAGGGGTATATGTTATATACTGCCCACCTTTGGTGGGCTATTAAATATAACTATCTTTATGAGAAAATAGTTATTTTTTATGCATATATCTTTTCATTATTTATTAATAAGAAAAAATTATATCAGACCGTTTGGCAACAAACGGCTAGTAAATTTATTAATACTATTTATGCCATATGGCTTAAAGAACATTTTATATGTTTTTTATTTTTAAAAATATACCCAAAGGGTATAATAAGGCATATTAAATTTAAAGAATATATACCCAAAAGGTATAATCAATATTTAAATAATAGTTTTATTAAAAATGGCTATCATAAAAATATTCGGCAAATTGCCGGGTTACCTTATCAAGGTATGATAATTTATAGACGTAATTTACAAACTATTAATAATCAATTTATTAATATGGAAAAAAATTATTGAAAATTGGAGAAAGATTTATCTCTAGCCATTTTACAAGAATTAAAATATCAAAATAAATTACCATTAAACGAAAAAACATGACTTATGGATTCTCGTTTTGTAAATGGAATTGATTTACATGCTAAATTTATTTATGGTATACCTAAATTGATTAGGTTAAGACAATTCTTGACATCGATATATATATCCTTACAAATATATCAAGATATAAATAAACCTAATTATTCGGCCCGCCAATGCGATATTTCCCCGGCGAAGCCGGGTAATTATTCTTCATTTGATTTATTTAGTTTATCTAATTCTCAAAAAGCGCATAAAGATTTTTCTATATTATCTGATATTAATAAATTTTATAATGATTTAGTTTCTTTAAATTTTATATTAAATAATAAGGAAAATATAAAATCATATAAATTTGAAGAAAAATATAGACAAAAAATAGAAGATTCTAAATTTTGAATAGAAGCATTTAATATTACTAATATTGATAATAATTTTAATTCTTTAGTAACTAAAATTTATGCTATTGAAGAAACTTTAAAATCTAATGATATATATTATTCAGGATATGATAATAAAAAAATATGAAAAAAAATAAAAATAAAAGAGAATAAAAAATCAGAAATAATAGAAAAAATATTAAAACAACATCCAATGAAAGAGATAATAAATTTAGAAAAAGGGAATATAAATTTAGCTAAACAAAGAAAAGGGAAATTAACAACTATAAGTGAAATAAAAAGATATTTATTAAAGAATCATGAAGTAGGTAAATTAATAACGAGATTAGCGTTAAAAGAATATAATTTAATGAAAAAAAATCCAAAAGAATATATAAATAATTATAATTTTTTAGTTAAAATTAAAAATAATCAAATAAAATTTGATTTATTAAATAATTCAAAATATAATAAATTAATAAATTATAAATCTGAAGTAGTTTTAAGAGTTAATATACCTAAACCTGCCAATAGTGGGTATAGTTCTATTGATATCCCTACTTTAAATAATAGATTTATTCAAAATTTTATCTTAATTATTTTACAACCTTATCTTGAACCTTGTGGTGATTTAGATTCTTGAGGTTTTAGACTTGGTAGAGGTTCTCATCATGCTATCTCTCAATTATCTTATTTATTAAATTGAAAAAATAATACTCAATCTCATAAATTTACTCATAAGCATACTAATTCTATTTTATTTGATATTAATTCAGATTTAAATTTATCTTCTTATTATGATCTTTTTCCTAATAATATAGAAACATCTTATGATAATTCTTTAAAGTCTAAAATTATAAATAATCCAAAATTTAAATTATTCGATTTTAAGTATGATAAAATTTCTCTTATAGAAAATAAAACTTTTAACGATAAAACAAAATATGTATTAAATACTGAAATTAAAGATATAAATAATATTTCACATAAATGGTTAATAGAAAATGTGCCATTTCCCAAAAAATATATAAATTTATTAAAAAATACTCTTAAAACGACAATAATAGAAAAAGATGAAAAACAAAATGAGATAAATAATTTAAATTATATAACTAATTATTTATGATTAAATTGAGATAATAGTATAGACATAAAATTGTTAAAACCAAAAGTTAAAACAATTATATTATCTAAAAATAAAATAAAAGGAGTACCACAAGGAGGAATAATTACACCAATGTTAATTAATTGAAGTTTAGATGGTTTAAATTTAGCTACAACTAAAAAAAATAATAGACATAGCCCGCCCGAAGGGCGGGTTATAAGATATTTTGATAATTTTATTTTTATTAGTTATCTTACTGAAGGACCTATTTTTGCTAAAACAAGTATTAATAATTTTTTAAATTTAAGAGGTTTAGAATTAAATCCTGATAAAACTAATATTATAAAATGAAGTATGGGTGCTAAATTAGATTTTATTGGATGAACTTTTCATTTATTAGTTCCTAATAAAATTAATTGATTGACAAATTTACCTAAATCTATTTCTACTAAACTTACTGATAGAACTAATTTATATATTTATCCTTCTAAATATAGTATTAAAAAATTTAAAAATTATATTAAATTTATTTCTAGTTTATCTTTTAGTAAATTAACTCCTATTCAATTTATTAATTTAATTAATCCTATTATTTATTCTTGAATTCTTTATTTTAATCCTTCTCATTATGGTTTAAATAAATATTTAGATAGTTATATATATAATAGAGTTATGAAATGAATATATAAAAAATATAAAAAATCATATCCTTTAATGTGTAAAAAATTACTTACACATAAATTGAATACAGAAGATAAATTAAAATGAAATACTATGACAGTAAAAAAAAATGATAAAAAAATATCAATATTAAAATTAACAGATAATCCGCCCATAGGGCGGTATAATTCTTTATCTCCTTTTGATTTTTCCCCTTCTTCTTTATTTAATTTCTCTTATTTATTTATTTATATAGTTCCTTATTTTTATTGAACTTTTTTAATTAATAAAAATTTTAATCATTTATTTCCTATTAAGCAATTTAATGCTAATTATTATTTTATTTCTCATTATCAAAATTATGCCAACTTTAAGCATACTAATATTGATGATTCTTTTTATATAAATGATAAATATCCTTGTTTACATAATATTAATCATAGCTCTGATAAATTTAAAATTTAAAAAATTCCAGATATATATACTTTTTTTTGTATATATTTTATGGTTCATTAATTTAATACCCCCGCTAAAAAAAACTATCATAAAGATTGTTTTTTTATAAGCATTATTAATTTAAAATTGTTTTTTAATTGCATAAATTTTACTTAAGATAATATAGATAAATATTATCAAATATGCGTACTTATGGGTTAAATTAAAATGTGGTTATATTAATGATTATATATAAGGGATATAAATCGAGAATAATTATTCAGAAAATATAAAACTGAGTATTTTACTAGAGGAACGTAGTGCTATGAAAGTAGCATGCTATGATCTGTGCCGGGGGCTATCATTTGAAATAATGATAGATTTCTCTATGGCGATCAACATTTATTCTATAAACAAAAATATATATTTATTTATTTCATATACATCTTATGAGTATATTTGATATCAAAATTTCAGAAAAAAATACATATAGACATAGTTTCTTTTTTTTTATTATTTGGAACGGGCATTAAACCCTTTATATTATCAATTTTAAAAAGTATATATTTAAAAATATATACATATATAAATTTATATATTATATGTTTAATTAGTTATAAAAAAAATGTGAGTAAATTTTATCATGATAATTATTATTCTTTATCTAATAGATCTGACTTAGTTTATAAAGAATCAAGAATTAACAAATTGGATAATAATATAAATAATTATAAATACAAAGATTTTGATTTTACTTTATTTTATAAGGAATTTAAATTAAGATTTCCAAATAAATCTGCACCATCTATAGAATATTTAACATGATTTATAGGTTTCTTTGAAGGTAATGGTTCTTTTATAAATGCTAATAGAGGAGATTTATCTTTAGGTATTAGTCAATCATTTAAAGATATATATATATTAAATAATATAAAAAATACATTAAATATTGGTTCTATAATATTAGAATCTAAAAAAAATAAAGAATATAGATGAATAATAAAAAATAAAAAAGATATATATCTTATAATTTTATTATTTAATGGTAATTTAGTTTTACCATTAAAATCAACTAAATTCAATATGTTTTTAGCTAATTTTAATTATAAATTAATAAAAAATAATGAATCATTTATATCATTTGATCAAAGATTAATATTACCTAAATTATCTGATGCTTGAATTCTAGGTTTTACTGATGCAGTTGGTTCTTTTACTATTTCTTTATATAAAAATAGTAATGCTAATCGTATTTGTTATAATTTAACTTTAAAACATCTTATAAATAAATATATATTAGAACATATATTATTTTTATTTAATTCAGCTGAAAATCAGCATTTTTATAAATTAGATAAATCATTAGGTAACATTTCTCTTAATACTAAGAATAATAATTTAGAATTAAATATTAAAGGATTAAAAAATGTATTTAATATTTTATTTTATTTTGATTCATTTAATTCTGATAAAATTACATTTCCTTTTGGCAAATATAATTATAATAAATTTAAAGAACAATTAATTATGATAAAAGAAGATAAACATTTAAATAATAATGAACGTATCTAATTTTAAATTTATTCCTTTAGGTTGAAATTACCCCCCCTTTCGGGTTATATATGCCGCCCATCGAAATAATAAAAAAAAATATACAAACTTTGTTATTTTTTTTCTTTACTTTATCAAAAGAAATAAATAAATAATAACCAATTTGGAATAAAGGAAAAGGTTTAACTTAAGTTATTAGAGATTTTTAAGCAAATGTTGGTTTTTATATGTAAGACTTAATATATCGAATATATATTGTATATATACCTTATTCCTAGTTATTATGACATATTTATTTTTTAGAATGAAACTATTAACAGGAATAAAAATAAATTATAATAGCAACATTAGTGGAACGGTCAAAATATCCTAAATAATAGACCGTCAATTAGTTAATTAATTGCTACAGACTGCATCACTAATGGATGAGGATTAATATTTATATATATATTAATACTTGTTTAATGTACAGTCGGAGTCTCAAATTTTTGATCTAATCAAAATTTGGTTGTAAATTTATTACAAGGTTATAATATAAAAGGTGAAAAATATATTATAATTAAGATTTGGATTCTTTGGTCTTTATTAAATTTGGCCTATTAGATATAAAAATATCAATTTATATTTCGCTATATGCTGAAAAATCTATATATATTTTACTAAATTTCCCGCCTCCGGCGGGCATATTAAATATATAACAACAATATTAATTACTAATATTATAAGTCAATTTTATTATATTACCAATTTAGTAAAAATATTAATATTTGGAGACAATCAGCTGATAACCAAAAATAGATTTAATAATGGTATACGTTATAAATCTTATTTAGTAGGAATCTCAGAGACTATACGCGAAAATTTTAATTTAAATAATAATATTTTTAATTCAAAATTTAATCATGTTTGGTGGTAATATTTACTATTATCAATCACAAAATGGATATTATAAATGAAGTATTCAAAATAAAAATGACATATGGAAATTTTATAAATAGCTATGTTAAATATAATAGTTAAAGAACTACTAAATTTAATAGATTAATGCTATGTAAAACATATTTTACTCTATCTAAAGTAAAAGCTTATAGATAAGATAAAATATCCACATTATATAAATCTAGATTATCATTTGAGAAAAAATGAAACAATAATATTATTTCATAAAAAAAGATATAGTCCACTTTATTTATAATACCCGGTTAAGGGAATTCTAAATAAACTGCATCCAGAGGTATATGTATGCCTCTTAATATTGCTATATGCTGAAAATAACTCTAATTCTAGAAAACAGAAAATATATAAATACCATAAAAATATATATGAAAAATATATAAAAGGAATAGTAAAAATGTTATATATATGAGTTAATCAGCAAGAAATAAAAATAAAATTTAAATCTTCAGAGACTATAAGCAATAATATTTTAAACTGATGAAAAAAGAAGGAAGATAAAGTATGGGCCGGGGGCCCATTATGTTTAAGCTTTCATTATTTATTTTATTTATGTTTTCTTTCCCACCCAATCGGCGGGCATAGATTTATATCTCATAATAATTCTAATCATTTATCTTTAAATATACAAAATAAAACAATATCTGAACATGTACCTAATAAATATAGACCTAATAATAATGAACAATTAGGTTATTATTTAGCTGGATTAATAGATGGTAATAGTTATTTTGATAACAAAGGTAATTTAATAATTAATTTACATTCAAAAGATATATCAGCTGCTTATTGATTAAAAAAACAAATAGGTTATGGTAAAGTTAAAAATATAAATGAAAATATACAATCACCATATAAAAAAGGTACTAATTTTATAATTTCTCATACTAAAGGTTTATTATTTATCTTAGAATTAATTAATTATAAATTAAAAACTTTAGATAAATATAATCAAATTATGAATAATTTAATAAATAATCCTAAACAAGAATGCGGTATTTTATTTTTAAATAAACATGGTGTATCTTTTCATTATGATAATGATAATTCTTCTATTGATTTAAATATGAAATTTAATAACCATTGATTATGTGGTTTTATTGATTCAACTGGTTCTTTTAATATAGATATACATAATATTTATAAAGATAGAAATTATGATGATATTATTGATTTTTCTTTAAATTTCATATTAATACATGAAAATTTAGAATTATTAAATAAAATTAATAAATATATATATCCTTTAGATAAATCATATATTATAATAAAAGAAAATGAAAATAGATATAAATATATAACTAAATCATTTGATAAATTTAAATTTGTAATTAATTATATTAATAAATATCCTTTAGTATCATATAAATATTTAAATTATATATTAATAAGAAAAATATATATACTGAAGCAGAATAAGATAAAATTAACAAAAGAAGATATAAATAAAATAAAGAAAACAACAATAAAATTAATAACATTAGATAAAGAAGAATAAAATATAAGAAATAGTCCAAAATAAAGATACATAATGATAATACCAGGTTTTGGAATAATATCACATATCGTATCTACATACAGTAAGAAACCTATATTCGGAGAAATTGGAATGTTATATGCGTGCGCCTTACCGCTTTTATTTATTTCCTTTTGTAAGTGGAGTACTTATTGAGGAATAGCTAAGCAAATCTGATTATTCAGGTATTTATTTTTATTAAATACAGCAAGCTTTATCTGTTGAAGAAGATATCTGTTGACTTTCTTAACACATCCATTAAAAATTTTTAGGTCCGAAAAGAGTGCTAGTCTTAGTCGGAAATCTCTACCAAAAATTAAAATATATATAAAAAATATAGGAACGAAGGACTCTCAGCAACAGATAGAATTTACAAATAGTAAATTCAATAAAGAAAAAAACATAAATATAAAATATATAACCTTAAAAAAAATAATATACAAATTAATAAATCATAGGCCCATAAAGAAATACAAAGTTTGTATTTTTATATATTTAGGCTGAACGATATTATGAAAATATTTATGAAGCGTAAATAAAAGTGAGGGAGGAATTTATGGAAATAAAAATAAAGGTTCAAAATACCCTTATTTCTATAAATTAGATTCTATTAATAATAGAATGTCAAAAAACCTACTAAACTTAGGATTAAAAATAAATTTAATAACTCATAGAGTTTATTCAACAAAAACTTCAAAAGGTTTTAAAATAAATACCTCAGAATTATATATGAATAAAGGAGAGTTGGAACAATTATTAGTTCCCCAAGCTATTAAAAGTCTTAAAAATAAAGAATGACCTACTTTTCAAGTAGATTTTAAAAATAAATTAAATTTATATATTAATTTAAATAATTATTTATTAGCAAAAAAAACTATAAATCAATTTACTTTAAATATACAAGATTCGCGTCCTGAAAATATAAAATATAAAATAGATAGAAATAAAATAAAAGATAAAGAATTATGAGAACCTATACTATTAGAAGCTAAGTTAAATTTAGAATCTATACTATATAAAATTCATTCTGTCGATTTATTAATGGAAAGAGATGATGCATATATAGGAGGTATTGATTCTAAAAGCTTATGTCGACTAGATAGGCTCGGTAATGGTTTAATTTTAGATAGAAATAGTGCTCTTTTAATTCTTAAAGATATTATATCTAAAGCTAAATTAATATTATCTATAGCTAAAGGTAAAACTGATCAAGCTATAAATAGAAAAGGAAAAGATAATTTAAATTATAGAGAAAATTATAAAAGATGGTTAAAATCATCTTTAGGTAAATTTAAAGTATTAGAAAGTAGAAATATTTTGAAATCTATTAAATTTGATCCTGTTAATTATCTTAATAATTTAAGAAATTTAGAAATTAAAAATAATAATAATTTAAGATTCGAAATATTAAAAACTTTAAAAAATTTAAAACTTAAAAATTATAAATCTGATTTAATTTTAAGAAAAAATAAACATATTAATTTTCCTATTAATGGTGATTCTTTATCTAAAGATTTAGGTGAAATTAAACCTATTAATATTTATACTTTAAAAGATAAAGGTATTCAATCGTTACTTAAATTAGTTATGGAACCTTATATGGAACCATTAGGTGATTTAGATTCTTGAGGTTTTAGACCTGGTCGTAATTCTTTTCAAGCTATTTGTCAATTATATAATCGTTTATATTTACAGAAATATAAAGATAAAATTAAAGAAACTAATAATTTGAATTATTGAATATTAAATTGTTCAATAAATAATTGGTATGATAATATTAGTCATAATTGATTAATAAATAATATACCAATGCCAAAAGATTATGAATATTTATTAAAAAGAATATTAAAAACAACAATAATAGAAAAAGCAGAGGAAAATATAAAAATTATAACAAAAATAGAGGATAAAGGAATACCACAAGAAGGAATAATAACTCCAATACTTATGAATTGAACATTAGATGGTTTAGAAAATATAATAGATAATTCTTTAATAAATAAAAAAGTATGCCCAGAAATATTAAATAACCCAAAGATGGGCGGGGATACTCATTATTTAAATCTACATCCTAATATGCATATTCCTTATAATTCTAATTTAACTATTAATTCATATTTAACTCGTTTTTCTGATAAATTTATTGTTATATCTTCTTCAAAAGAATCATTAGATAATATATTAATTAATATTAAACAAAATTTAAAAATTAAAGGTTTAGAATTAGATAAAATAAGTAAACCCTATGCTGGGTTAAAATGAAATATGGGTAAAAAATTTAATTTCTTAGGTTGAACATTTCATAATATTAATCCAACTAAAGTTAACTGAATAATAGAAGCAAGGAAAAAGGAACTAAGAAATATATCGGTTTACCCTGAGGGTCATTTATCTATGATAAACCCCACTAAAGGTAAAATTTATGATTGAAAAGGTACTTATCTATATCCTTCTAATGAATCGACTGCTTTATTTAGAAAAAATATAAAAAAAATTACTTCTTTATCTAATACTAGATTCGATGATGTTTATATTTTTAAAAAGTTAAATTTATTTATTTTAAATTGATCTAATTATTTTTCTCTTGGTCCTA